>JADANN010000438.1:1317500-1425647 GCA_018806985.1 Angiostrongylus vasorum | reverse complement strand
TATGGTGGAAACACGTGCCGCCTTCTCATTATGTGGTTCCAATTTGTAGTGTTGCTCGGGTATCGTAGGGTGAAATATGTTTCGCCTTTTTCAGTATGTGGGTTCGTGGTAGGTGTACTGTTGAATATCGTATGGAGGAAACACGTGCCGCCTTCTCATTATGTGGTTCCCAATTTGTGTGTTGCTGGGCATCGTAGGTTGAAATATGTTTCGCCTTTTAGTATGTGGTTCGAGGTAGGTGTACTGTTGAATATCGTATGGAGAAACACGTGCCGCCTTCTCATCGTGTGGTTCCAATTTGTGTGTTGCTCTGCATCGTAGGTTGAAATATGTTTCGCCTTTTCAGTATGTGGTTCGAAGTAGGTGTACTGTTGAATATCGTATGGTGGAACACGTGCCGCCTTCTCATTATGTGGTTCCAATTTGTGTGTTGCTGGGTATCGTAGGGTGAAATATGTTTCTCCTTTTTCAGTATGGGGTTCGAAGTAGGTGTACTGTTGAATATCGTATGGAGAAACACGTGCCGCCTTCTCATCGTGTGGTTCCAATTTGTGTGTTGCTGGGTATCGTAGGTTGAAATATGTTTCGCCTTTTCAGTATGTGGTTCGAAGTAGGTGTACTGTTGAATATCGTATGGAGAAACACGTGCCGCCTTCTCATCGTGTGGTTCCGTTTTGTGTGTTGCTCTGCATCGTAGGTTGAAATATGTTTCGCCTTTTCAGTATGTGGTTCGAAGTAGGTGTACTGTTGAATATCGTATGGTGGAACACGTGCCGCCTTCTCATTATGTGGTTCCAATTTGTGTGTTGCTGGGTATCGTAGGGTGAAATATGTTTCTCCTTTTTCAGTATGGGGTTCGAGGTAGGTGTACTGTTGAATATCGTATGGAGAAACACGTGCCGCCTTCTCATCGTGTGGTTCCAATTTGTGTGTTGCTGCGCATCGTAGGGTTGAAATATGTTTCGCCTTTTTCAGTATGTGGTTCGAAGTAGGTGTACTGTTGAATATCGTATGGTGGAAACACGTGCCGCCTTCTCATCGTGTGGTTCCGATTTTGTGTGTTGCTCTGCATCGTAGGTTGAAATATGTTTCGCCTTTTCAGTATGTGGTTCGAAGTAGGTGTACTGTTGAATATCGTATGGTGGAACACGTGCCGCCTTCTCATTATGTGGTTCCAATTTGTGTGTTGCTGGGTGTCGTAGGGTGAAATATGTTTCTCCTTTTCAGTATGGGGGTTCGAGGTAGGTGTACTGTTGAATATCGTATGGAGAAACACGTGCCGCCTTCTCATCGTGTGGTTCCAATTTGTGTGTTGCTGGGTATCGTAGGTTGAAATATGTTTCGCCTTTTTCAGTATGTGGTTCGAAGTAGGTGTACTGTTGAATATCGTATGGAGAAACACGTGCCGCCTTCTCATCGTGTGGTTCCAATTTGTGTGTTGCTGTGCATCGTAGGTTGAAATATGTTTCGCCTTTTTCAGTATGTGGTTCGAAGTAGGTGTACTGTTGAATATCGTATGGTGGAACACGTGCCGCCTTCTCATTATGTGGTTCCAATTTGTGTGTTGCTGGGTATCGTAGGGTTGAAATATGTTTCGCCTTTTCAGTATGGGGTTCGAGGTAGGTGTACTGTTGAATATCGTATGGAGAAACACGTGCCGCCTTCTCATCGTGTGGTTCCAATTTGTGTGTTGCTGCGCATCGTAGGTTGAAATATGTTTCGCCTTTTCAGTATGTGGTTCGAAGTAGGTGTACTGTTGAATATCGTATGGTGGAACACGTGCCGCCTTCTCATTATGTGGTTCCAATTTGTGTGTTGCTGGGCATCGTAGGGTTGAAATATGTTTCGCCTTTTTCAGTATGGGGTTCGAAGTAGGTGTACTGTTGAATATCGTATGGAGAAACACGTGCCGCCTTCTCATCGTGTGGTTCCAATTTGTGTGTTGCTGGGTATCGTAGGGTTGAAATATGTTTCGCCTTTTCAGTATGTGGTTCGAAGTAGGTGTACTGTTGAATATCGTATGGTGGAACACGTGCCGCCTTCTCATTATGTGGTTCCAATTTGTGTGTTGCTGGGTATCGTAGGGTGAAATATGTTTCTCCTTTTCAGTATGTGGTTCGAGGTAGGTGTACTGTTGAATATCGTATGGAGAAACACGTGCCGCCTTCTCATCGTGTGGTTCCAATTTGTGTGTTGCTGGGTATCGTAGGTTGAAATATGTTTCGCCTTTTTCAATATGTGGTTCGAAGTAGGTGTACTGTTGAATATCGTATAGAGAAAACACGTGCCGCCTTCTCATCGTGTGGTTCCAATTTGTGTGTTGCTCTGCATCGTAGGTTGAAATATGTTTCGCCTTTTCAGTATGTGGTTCGAAGTAGGTGTACTGTTGAATATCGTATGGTGGAACACGTGCCGCCTTCTCATCATGTGGTTCCAATTTGTGTGTTGCTGGGTATCGTAGGGTTGAAATATGTTTCGCCTTTTTCAGTATGTGGGTTCGAAGTAGGTGTACTGTTGAATATCGTATGGAGAAACACGTGCCGCCTTCTCATCGTGTGGTTCCAATTTTGTGTGTTGCTGCTGCATCGTAGGGTTGAAATATGTTTCGCCTTTTTCAGTATGTGGTTCGAAGTAGGTGTACTGTTGAATATCGTATGGTGGAACACGTGCCGCCTTCTCATTATGTGGTTCCAATTTTGTGTGTTGCTCTGCATCGTAGGTTGAAATATGTTTCGCCTTTTCAGTATGTGGTTCGAAGTAGGTGTACTGTTGAATATCGTATGGTGGAACACGTGCCGCCTTCTCATCATGTGGTTCCAATTTGTGTGTTGCTGCTGCATCGTAGGTTGAAATATGTTTCGCCTTTTCAGTATGTGGTTCGAAGTAGGTGTACTGTTGAATATCGTATGGTGGAACACGTGCCGCCTTCTCATCGTGTGGTTCCAATTTGTGTGTTGCTGGGTATCGTAGGGTTGAAATATGTTTCGCCTTTTTCAGTATGTGGGTTCGAAGTAGGTGTACTGTTGAATATCGTATGGAGAAACACGTGCCGCCTTCTCATCGTGTGGTTCCAATTTTGTGTGTTGCTGCGTATCGTAGGGTTGAAATATGTTTCGCCTTTTTCAGTATGTGGTTCGAAGTAGGTGTACTGTTGAATATCGTATGGTGGAACACGTGCCGCCTTCTCATTATGTGGTTCCAATTTGTGTGTTGCTGGGTATCGTAGGGTGAAATATGTTTCTCCTTTTCAGTATGGGGTTCGAGGTAGGTGTACTGTTGAATATCGTATGGTGAAACACGTGCCGCCTTCTCATCATGTGGTTCCAATTTGTGTGTTGCTGGGTATCGTAGGTTGAAATATGTTTCGCCTTTTCAGTATGTGGTTCGAAGTAGGTGTACTGTTGAATATCGTATGGAGAAACACGTGCCGCCTTCTCATCGTGTGGTTCCAATTTGTGTGTTGCTGGGTATCGTAGGGTGAAATATGTTTCGCCTTTTCAGTATGGGGTTCGAGGTAGGTGTACTGTTGAATATCGTATGGAGAAACACGTGCCGCCTTCTCATCGTGTGGTTCCAATTTGTGTGTTGCTGGGTATCGTAGGGTGAAATATGTTTCGCCTTTTCAGTATGTGGGTTCGAGGTAGGTGTACTGTTGAATATCGTATGGAGAAACACGTGCCGCCTTCTCATCGATGTGGTTCCAATTTGTGTGTTGCTGGGTATCGTAGGGTGAAATATGTTTCGCCTTTTCAGTATGGGGTTCGAGGTAGGTGTACTGTTGAATATCGTATGGAGAAACACGTGCCGCCTTCTCATCGTGTGGTTCCAATTTGTGTGTTGCTGGGTATCGTAGGGTGAAATATGTTTCGCCTTTTTCAGTATGGGGTTCGAGGTAGGTGTACTGTTGAATATCGTATGGAGAAACACGTGCCGCCTTCTCATCGTGTGGTTCCAATTTGTGTGTTGCTGCGCATCGTAGGGTTGAAATATGTTTCGCCTTTTTCAGTATGTGGTTCGAGGTAGGTGTACTGTTGAATATCGTATGGTGGAACACGTGCCGCCTTCTCATTATGTGGTTCCAATTTGTGTGTTGCTGGGCATCGTAGGGTTGAAATATGTTTCGCCTTTTCAGTATGTGGTTCGAAGTAGGTGTACTGTTGAATATCGTATGGAGAAACACGTGCCGCCTTCTCATCGTGTGGTTCCAATTTGTGTGTTGCTGCTGCATCGTAGGTTGAAATATGTTTCGCCTTTTCAGTATGTGGTTCGAAGTAGGTGTACTGTTGAATATCGTATGGTGGAACACGTGCCGCCTTCTCATTATGTGGTTCCAATTTGTGTGTTGCTGGGTATCGTAGGGTGAAATATGTTTCTCCTTTTCAGTATGTGGTTCGAGGTAGGTGTACTGTTGAATATCGTATGGAGAAACACGTGCCGCCTTCTCATCATGTGGTTCCAATTTGTGTGTTGCTGGGTATCGTAGGGTGAAATATGTTTCTCCTTTTCAGTATGTGGTTCGAAGTAGGTGTACTGTTGAATATCGTATGGAGAAACACGTGCCGCCTTCTCATCGTGTGGTTCCAATTTGTGTGTTGCTGCGTATCGTAGGGTGAAATATGTTTCGCCTTTTCAGTATGTGGTTCGAAGTAGGTGTACTGTTGAATATCGTATGGTGGAACACGTGCCGCCTTCTCATCGTGTGGTTCCAATTTGTGTGTTGCTGGGTATCGTAGGGTGAAATATGTTTCGCCTTTTTCAGTATGGGGTTCGAGGTAGGTGTACTGTTGAATATCGTATGGAGAAACACGTGCCGCCTTCTCATCGTGTGGTTCCAATTTGTGTGTTGCTGGGTATCGTAGGGTGAAATATGTTTCGCCTTTTCAGTATGTGGTTCGAGGTAGGTGTACTGTTGAATATCGTATGGAGAAACACGTGCCGCCTTCTCATCGTGTGGTTCCAATTTGTGTGTTGCTGGGTATCGTAGGGTGAAATATGTTTCGCCTTTTCAGTATGGGGTTCGAGGTAGGTGTACTGTTGAATATCGTATGGAGAAACACGTGCCGCCTTCTCATCGAGTGGTTCCAATTTGTGTCTTGCTGGGTATCGTAGGGTGAAATATGTTTCTCCTTTTCAGTATGTGGTTCGAGGTAGGTGTACTGTTGAATATCGTATGGAGAAACACGTGCCGCCTTCTCATCGTGTGGTTCCAATTTGTGTGTTGCTGCGCATCGTAGGGTGAAATATGTTTCGCCTTTTTCAGTATGTGGTTCGAAGTAGGTGTACTGTTGAATATCGTATGGTGGAACACGTGCCGCCTTCTCATCGTGTGGTTCCAATTTGTGTGTTGCTGCGCATCGTAGGGTTGAAATATGTTTCTGCCTTTTCAGTATGTGGTTCGAAGTAGGTGTACTGTTGAATATCGTATGGAGAAACACGTGCCGCCTTCTCATCGATGTGGTTCCAATTTGTGTGTTGCTGCGTATCGTAGGGTGAAATATGTTTCGCCTTTTCAGTATGTGGGTTCGAGGTAGGTGTACTGTTGAATATCGTATGGAGAAACACGTGCCGCCTTCTCATCGTGTGGTTCCAATTTGTGTGTTGCTGGGCATCGTAGGTGTGAAATATGTTTCGCCTTTTCAGTATGGGGTTCGAGGTAGGTGTACTGTTGAATATCGTATGGAGAAACACGTGCCCGCCTTCTCATCGTGTGGTTCCAATTTGTGTGTTGCTGCGCATCGTAGGTTGAAATATGTTTCGCCTTTTCAGTATGTGGTTCGAAGTAGGTGTACTGTTGAATATCGTATGGTGGAACACGTGCCGCCTTCTCATCGTGTGGTTCCAATTTGTGTGTTGCTGTGCATCGTAGGTTGAAATATGTTTCGCCTTTTCAGTATGTGGGTTCGAAGTAGGTGTACTGTTGAATATCGTATGGTGGAAACACGTGCCGCCTTCTCATCGTGTGGTTCCAATTTGTGTGTTGCTGGGTATCGTAGGGTGAAATATGTTTCTCCTTTTCAGTATGTGGTTCGAAGTAGGTGTACTGTTGAATATCGTATGGAGAAACACGTGCCGCCTTCTCATCGTGTGGTTCCAATTTGTGTGTTGCTGGGTATCGCAGGGTGAAATATGTTTCGCCTTTTTCGGTATGTGGGTTCGAAGTAGGTGTACTGTTGAATATCGTATGGAGAAACACGTGCCGCCTTCTCATCGTGTGGTTCCAATTTGTGTGTTGCTGGGTATCGTAGGGTGAAATATGTTTCGCCTTTTCAGTATGGGGTTCGAGGTAGGTGTACTGTTGAATATCGTATGGAGAAACACGTGCCGCCTTCTCATCGTGTGGTTCCAATTTGTGTGTTGCTGGGTATCGTAGGGTGAAATATGTTTCTCCTTTTCAGTATGTGGTTCGAGGTAGGTGTACTGTTGAATATCGTATGGAGAAACACGTGCCGCCTTCTCATCGTGTGGTTCCAATTTGTGTGTTGCTGGGTATCGTAGGGTGAAATATGTTTCGCCTTTTCAGTATGGGGTTCGAGGTAGGTGTACTGTTGAATATCGTATGGAGAAACACGTGCCGCCTTCTCATCGTGTGGTTCCAATTTGTGTGTTGCTGGGTATCGTAGGGTGAAATATGTTTCGCCTTTTCAGTATGTGGGTTCGAAGTAGGTGTACTGTTGAATATCGTATGGAGAAACACGTGCCGCCTTCTCATCGTGTGGTTCCAATTTGTGTGTTGCTGGGTATCGTAGGGTTGAAATATGTTTCGCCTTTTCAGTATGTGGGTTCGAAGTAGGTGTACTGTTGAATATCGTATGGAGAAACACGTGCCGCCTTCTCATCGTGTGGTTCCAATTTGTGTGTTGCTGGGTATCGTAGGGTGAAATATGTTTCGCCTTTTCAGTATGTGGGTTCGAAGTAGGTGTACTGTTGAATATCGTATGGAGAAACACGTGCCGCCTTCTCATCGTGTGGTTCCAATTTGTGTGTTGCTGGGTATCGTAGGGTGAAATATGTTTCGCCTTTTCAGTATGTGGGTTCGAGGTAGGTGTACTGTTGAATATCGTATGGAGAAACACGTGCCGCCTTCTCATCGTGTGGTTCCAATTTGTGTGTTGCTGGGCATCGTAGGGTTGAAATATGTTTCGCCTTTTCAGTATGTGGGTTCGAAGTAGGTGTACTGTTGAATATCGTATGGTGGAACACGTGCCGCCTTCTCATTATGTGGTTCCGTTTTGTGTGTTGCTCTGCATCGTAGGTTGAAATATGTTTCGCCTTTTCAGTATGTGGCTCGAAGTAGGTGTACTGTTGAATATCGTATGGAGAAACACGTGCCGCCTTCTCATCGTGTGGTTCCAATTTGTGTGTTGCTGGGTATCGCAGGGTGAAATATGTTTCTCCTTTTCGGTATGTGGTTCGAAGTAGGTGTACTGTTGAATATCGTATGGAGAAACACGTGCCGCCTTCTCATCGTGTGGTTCCAATTTGTGTGTTGCTGGGTATCGTAGGGTGAAATATGTTTCGCCTTTTCAGTATGTGGGTTCGAGGTAGGTGTACTGTTGAATATCGTATGGAGAAACACGTGCCGCCTTCTCATCGTGTGGTTCCAATTTGTGTGTTGCTGGGTATCGTAGGGTGAAATATGTTTCTCCTTTTCAGTATGTGGTTCGAGGTAGGTGTACTGTTGAATATCGTATGGAGAAACACGTGCCGCCTTCTCATCGTGTGGTTCCAATTTGTGTGTTGCTGGGTATCGTAGGGTGAAATATGTTTCGCCTTTTCAGTATGGGGTTCGAGGTAGGTGTACTGTTGAATATCGTATGGAGAAACACGTGCCGCCTTCTCATCGTGTGGTTCCAATTTGTGTGTTGCTGGGCATCGTAGGGTGAAATATGTTTCGCCTTTTCAGTATGTGGTTCGAAGTAGGTGTACTGTTGAATATCGTATGGAGGAAACACGTGCCGCCTTCTCATCGTGTGGTTCCAATTTGTGTGTTGCTGGGTATCGTAGGGTGAAATATGTTTCGCCTTTTCAGTATGTGGGTTCGAGGTAGGTGTACTGTTGAATATCGTATGGAGAAACACGTGCCGCCTTCTCATCGTGTGGTTCCAATTTGTGTGTTGCTGGGTATCGTAGGGTGAAATATGTTTCTCCTTTTCAGTATGTGGTTCGAAGTAGGTGTACTGTTGAATATCGTATGGAGAAACACGTGCCGCCTTCTCATCGTGTGGTTCCAATTTGTGTGTTGCTGGGTATCGTAGGGTGAAATATGTTTCGCCTTTTCAGTATGGGGTTCGAGGTAGGTGTACTGTTGAATATCGTATGGAGAAACACGTGCCGCCTTCTCATCGTGTGGTTCCAATTTGTGTGTTGCTGGGTATCGTAGGGTGAAATATGTTTCGCCTTTTCAGTATGTGGTTCGAGGTAGGTGTACTGTTGAATATCGTATGGAGAAACACGTGCCGCCTTCTCATCGTGTGGTTCCAATTTGTGTGTTGCTGGGTATCGTAGGGTGAAATATGTTTCGCCTTTTTCAGTATGGGGTTCGAGGTAGGTGTACTGTTGAATATCGTATGGAGAAACACGTGCCGCCTTCTCATCGAGTGGTTCCAATTTGTGTGTTGCTGGGTATCGTAGGGTGAAATATGTTTCTCCTTTTCAGTATGTGGTTCGAGGTAGGTGTACTGTTGAATATCGTATGGAGAAACACGTGCCGCCTTCTCATCGTGTGGTTCCAATTTGTGTGTTGCTGGGTATCGTAGGGTGAAATATGTTTCGCCTTTTCAGTATGTGGGTTCGAGGTAGGTGTACTGTTGAATATCGTATGGAGAAACACGTGCCGCCTTCTCATCGTGTGGTTCCAATTTGTGTGTTGCTGGGCATCGTAGGGTGAAATATGTTTCGCCTTTTCAGTATGTGGTTCGAAGTAGGTGTACTGTTGAATATCGTATGGAGAAACACGTGCCGCCTTCTCATCGTGTGGTTCCAATTTGTGTGTTGCTGGGTATCGTAGGGTGAAATATGTTTCGCCTTTTCAGTATGGGGTTCGAGGTAGGTGTACTGTTGAATATCGTATGGAGAAACACGTGCCGCCTTCTCATCGTGTGGTTCCAATTTGTGTGTTGCTGGGTATCGTAGGGTGAAATATGTTTCGCCTTTTCAGTATGTGGGTTCGAGGTAGGTGTACTGTTGAATATCGTATGGAGAAACACGTGCCGCCTTCTCATCGTGTGGTTCCAATTTGTGTGTTGCTGCGCATCGTAGGGTTGAAATATGTTTCGCCTTTTCAGTATGTGGGTTCGAAGTAGGTGTACTGTTGAATATCGTATGGTGGAACACGTGCCGCCTTCTCATTATGTGGTTCCGATTTTGTGTGTTGCTCTGCATCGTAGGGTTGAAATATGTTTCGCCTTTTCAGTATGTGGTTCGAAGTAGGTGTACTGTTGAATATCGTATGGAGAAACACGTGCCGCCTTCTCATCGTGTGGTTCCAATTTGTGTGTTGCTGGGTATCGCAGGGTGAAATATGTTTCTCCTTTTTCGGTATGTGGGTTCGAAGTAGGTGTACTGTTGAATATCGTATGGAGAAACACGTGCCGCCTTCTCATCGTGTGGTTCCAATTTGTGTGTTGCTGGGTATCGTAGGGTGAAATATGTTTCGCCTTTTTCAGTATGTGGTTCGAGGTAGGTGTACTGTTGAATATCGTATGGAGAAACACGTGCCGCCTTCTCATCGTGTGGTTCCAATTTGTGTGTTGCTGGGTATCGTAGGGTGAAATATGTTTCGCCTTTTCAGTATGTGGGTTCGAGGTAGGTGTACTGTTGAATATCGTATGGAGAAACACGTGCCGCCTTCTCATCGTGTGGTTCCAATTTGTGTGTTGCTGGGTATCGTAGGGTGAAATATGTTTCTCCTTTTCGGTATGTGGTTCGAAGTAGGTGTACTGTTGAATATCGTATGGAGAAACACGTGCCGCCTTCTCATCGTGTGGTTCCAATTTGTGTGTTGCTGGGTATCGTAGGGTGAAATATGTTTCGCCTTTTCAGTATGGGGTTCGAGGTAGGTGTACTGTTGAATATCGTATGGAGAAACACGTGCCGCCTTCTCATCGATGTGGTTCCAATTTGTGTGTTGCTGGGTATCGTAGGGTGAAATATGTTTCGCCTTTTCAGTATGTGGGTTCGAGGTAGGTGTACTGTTGAATATCGTATGGAGAAACACGTGCCGCCTTCTCATCGTGTGGTTCCAATTTGTGTGTTGCTGCGCATCGTAGGGTTGAAATATGTTTCGCCTTTTCAGTATGTGGTTCGAAGTAGGTGTACTGTTGAATATCGTATGGTGGAACACGTGCCGCCTTCTCATCGTGTGGTTCCAATTTGTGTGTTGCTGGGCATCGTAGGGTTGAAATATGTTTCGCCTTTTCAGTATGTGGTTCGAAGTAGGTGTACTGTTGAATATCGTATGGAGAAACACGTGCCGCCTTCTCATCGTGTGGTTCCAATTTGTGTGTTGCTGGGTATCGTAGGGTGAAATATGTTTCGCCTTTTCAGTATGTGGGTTCGAAGTAGGTGTACTGTTGAATATCGTATGGAGAAACACGTGCCGCCTTCTCATCGTGTGGTTCCAATTTGTGTGTTGCTGGGTATCGTAGGGTGAAATATGTTTCGCCTTTTCAGTATGTGGGTTCGAAGTAGGTGTACTGTTGAATATCGTATGGAGAAACACGTGCCGCCTTCTCATCGTGTGGTTCCAATTTGTGTGTTGCTGGGTATCGTAGGGTGAAATATGTTTCGCCTTTTCAGTATGTGGGTTCGAAGTAGGTGTACTGTTGAATATCGTATGGAGAAACACGTGCCGCCTTCTCATCGTGTGGTTCCAATTTGTGTGTTGCTGGGTATCGTAGGGTGAAATATGTTTCGCCTTTTCAGTATGTGGGTTCGAAGTAGGTGTACTGTTGAATATCGTATGGAGAAACACGTGCCGCCTTCTCATCGTGTGGTTCCAATTTGTGTGTTGCTGGGTATCGTAGGGTGAAATATGTTTCGCCTTTTCAGTATGTGGGTTCGAAGTAGGTGTACTGTTGAATATCGTATGGAGAAACACGTGCCGCCTTCTCATCGTGTGGTTCCAATTTGTGTGTTGCTGGGCATCGTAGGGTGAAATATGTTTCGCCTTTTCAGTATGTGGGTTCGAAGTAGGTGTACTGTTGAATATCGTATGGAGAAACACGTGCCGCCTTCTCATCGTGTGGTTCCAATTTGTGTGTTGCTGGGTATCGTAGGGTGAAATATGTTTCGCCTTTTCAGTATGTGGTTCGAAGTAGGTGTACTGTTGAATATCGTATGGAGAAACACGTGCCGCCTTCTCATCGTGTGGTTCCAATTTGTGTGTTGCTGGGTATCGTAGGGTGAAATATGTTTCGCCTTTTCAGTATGGGGTTCGAGGTAGGTGTACTGTTGAATATCGTATGGAGAAACACGTGCCGCCTTCTCATCGTGTGGTTCCAATTTGTGTGTTGCTGCGCATCGTAGGGTTGAAATA
Organism: Angiostrongylus vasorum; assembly: GCA_018806985.1. Lineage (NCBI taxonomy): Eukaryota > Metazoa > Nematoda > Chromadorea > Rhabditida > Metastrongylidae > Angiostrongylus > Angiostrongylus vasorum. Next base: position 1,414,111 of record JADANN010000438.1, on the reverse strand, counting down.
TGTTTCGCCTTTTTCAGTATGTGGTTCGAAGTAGGTGTACTGTTGAATATCGTATGGTGGAACACGTGCCGCCTTCTCATCATGTGGTTCCAATTTTGTGTGTTGCTGGGCATCGTAGGGTTGAAATATGTTTCGCCTTTTCAGTATGTGGGTTCGAAGTAGGTGTACTGTTGAATATCGTATGGAGAAACACGTGCCGCCTTCTCATCGTGTGGTTCCAATTTGTGTGTTGCTGGGTATCGTAGGGTGAAATATGTTTCTCCTTTTCAGTATGTGGTTCGAAGTAGGTGTACTGTTGAATATCGTATGGAGAAACACGTGCCGCCTTCTCATCGTGTGGTTCCAATTTGTGTGTTGCTGGGTATCGTAGGGTGAAATATGTTTCGCCTTTTCAGTATGGGGTTCGAGGTAGGTGTACTGTTGAATATCGTATGGAGAAACACGTGCCGCCTTCTCATCGTGTGGTTCCAATTTGTGTGTTGCTGGGTATCGTAGGGTGAAATATGTTTCGCCTTTTCAGTATGTGGGTTCGAGGTAGGTGTACTGTTGAATATCGTATGGAGAAACACGTGCCGCCTTCTCATCGTGTGGTTCCAATTTGTGTGTTGCTGGGTATCGTAGGGTGAAATATGTTTCGCCTTTTCAGTATGTGGTTCGAAGTAGGTGTACTGTTGAATATCGTATGGAGAAACACGTGCCGCCTTCTCATCGTGTGGTTCCAATTTGTGTGTTGCTGGGTATCGTAGGGTGAAATATGTTTCGCCTTTTCAGTATGTGGGTTCGAGGTAGGTGTACTGTTGAATATCGTATGGAGAAACACGTGCCGCCTTCTCATCGATGTGGTTCCAATTTGTGTGTTGCTGGGTATCGTAGGGTGAAATATGTTTCGCCTTTTCAGTATGTGGGTTCGAGGTAGGTGTACTGTTGAATATCGTATGGAGAAACACGTGCCGCCTTCTCATCGTGTGGTTCCAATTTGTGTGTTGCTGCGCATCGTAGGTTGAAATATGTTTCGCCTTTTCAGTATGTGGTTCGAAGTAGGTGTACTGTTGAATATCGTATGGTGGAACACGTGCCGCCTTCTCATCGTGTGGTTCCAATTTGTGTGTTGCTGCGCATCGTAGGTTGAAATATGTTTCGCCTTTTCAGTATGTGGTTCGAAGTAGGTGTACTGTTGAATATCGTATGGAGAAACACGTGCCGCCTTCTCATCGTGTGGTTCCAATTTGTGTGTTGCTGGGTATCGTAGGGTGAAATATGTTTCGCCTTTTCAGTATGTGGGTTCGAAGTAGGTGTACTGTTGAATATCGTATGGTGGAACACGTGCCGCCTTCTCATCATGTGGTTCCAATTTGTGTGTTGCTGGGTATCGTAGGGTGAAATATGTTTCTCCTTTTCAGTATGTGGGTTCGAGGTAGGTGTACTGTTGAATATCGTATGGAGAAACACGTGCCGCCTTCTCATCGTGTGGTTCCAATTTGTGTGTTGCTGGGTATCGTAGGGTGAAATATGTTTCTCCTTTTCAGTATGTGGTTCGAAGTAGGTGTACTGTTGAATATCGTATGGAGAAACACGTGCCGCCTTCTCATCGTGTGGTTCCAATTTGTGTGTTGCTGGGTATCGTAGGGTGAAATATGTTTCGCCTTTTCAGTATGTGGTTCGAGGTAGGTGTACTGTTGAATATCGTATGGAGAAACACGTGCCGCCTTCTCATCGTGTGGTTCCAATTTGTGTGTTGCTGGGTATCGTAGGGTGAAATATGTTTCGCCTTTTCAGTATGGGGTTCGAGGTAGGTGTACTGTTGAATATCGTATGGAGAAACACGTGCCGCCTTCTCATCGTGTGGTTCCAATTTGTGTGTTGCTGGGTATCGTAGGGTGAAATATGTTTCGCCTTTTCAGTATGTGGTTCGAAGTAGGTGTACTGTTGAATATCGTATGGAGAAACACGTGCCGCCTTCTCATCGTGTGGTTCCAATTTGTGTGTTGCTGGGTATCGTAGGGTGAAATATGTTTCGCCTTTTCAGTATGTGGGTTCGAAGTAGGTGTACTGTTGAATATCGTATGGAGAAACACGTGCCGCCTTCTCATCGTGTGGTTCCAATTTGTGTGTTGCTGGGTATCGTAGGGTGAAATATGTTTCGCCTTTTCAGTATGGGGTTCGAGGTAGGTGTACTGTTGAATATCGTATGGAGAAACACGTGCCGCCTTCTCATCGTGTGGTTCCAATTTGTGTGTTGCTGGGTATCGTAGGGTGAAATATGTTTCGCCTTTTCAGTATGGGGTTCGAGGTAGGTGTACTGTTGAATATCGTATGGAGAAACACGTGCCGCCTTCTCATCGTGTGGTTCCAATTTGTGTCTTGCTGGGTATCGTAGGGTGAAATATGTTTCTCCTTTTCAGTATGTGGGTTCGAGGTAGGTGTACTGTTGAATATCGTATGGAGAAACACGTGCCGCCTTCTCATCGTGTGGTTCCAATTTGTGTGTTGCTGGGTATCGTAGGGTGAAATATGTTTCGCCTTTTCAGTATGTGGTTCGAAGTAGGTGTACTGTTGAATATCGTATGGAGAAACACGTGCCGCCTTCTCATCGTGTGGTTCCAATTTGTGTGTTGCTGCGCATCGTAGGGTTGAAATATGTTTCGCCTTTTCAGTATGGGGTTCGAGGTAGGTGTACTGTTGAATATCGTATGGAGAAACACGTGCCGCCTTCTCATCGTGTGGTTCCAATTTGTGTGTTGCTGCGCATCGTAGGGTTGAAATATGTTTCGCCTTTTCAGTATGTGGTTCGAAGTAGGTGTACTGTTGAATATCGTATGGTGGAACACGTGCCGCCTTCTCATCGTGTGGTTCCAATTTGTGTGTTGCTGGGTATCGTAGGGTGAAATATGTTTCTCCTTTTCAGTATGGGGTTCGAGGTAGGTGTACTGTTGAATATCGTATGGAGAAACACGTGCCGCCTTCTCATCGTGTGGTTCCAATTTGTGTGTTGCTGGGCATCGTAGGGTTGAAATATGTTTCGCCTTTTCAGTATGTGGTTCGAAGTAGGTGTACTGTTGAATATCGTATGGTGGAACACGTGCCGCCTTCTCATCGTGTGGTTCCAATTTGTGTGTTGCTGCGCATCGTAGGTTGAAATATGTTTCGCCTTTTCAGTATGTGGTTCGAAGTAGGGGTACTGTTGAATATCGTATGGTGGAACACGTGCCGCCTTCTCATTATGTGGTTCCGTTTTGTGTGTTGCTCTGCATCGTAGGTTGAAATATGTTTCGCCTTTTCAGTATGTGGCTCGAAGTAGGTGTACTGTTGAATATCGTATGGAGAAACACGTGCCGCCTTCTCATCGTGTGGTTCCAATTTGTGTGTTGCTGGGTATCGTAGGGTGAAATATGTTTCGCCTTTTCAGTATGGGGTTCGAGGTAGGTGTACTGTTGAATATCGTATGGAGAAACACGTGCCGCCTTCTCATCGAGTGGTTCCAATTTGTGTCTTGCTGGGTATCGTAGGGTGAAATATGTTTCTCCTTTTCAGTATTTGGTTCGAGGTAGGTGTACTGTTGAATATCGTATGGAGAAACACGTGCCGCCTTCTCATCGTGTGGTTCCAATTTGTGTGTTGCTGGGTATCGTAGGGTGAAATATGTTTCGCCTTTTCAGTATGTGGTTCGAAGTAGGTGTACTGTTGAATATCGTATGGAGAAACACGTGCCGCCTTCTCATCGTGTGGTTCCAATTTGTGTGTTGCTGGGTATCGTAGGTTGAAATATGTTTCGCCTTTTCAGTATGTGGTTCGAAGTAGGTGTACTGTTGAATATCGTATGGAGAAACACGTGCCGCCTTCTCATCGTGTGGTTCCGATTTGTGTGTTGCTGCTGCATCGTAGGGTTGAAATATGTTTCGCCTTTTCAGTATGTGGGTTCGAAGTAGGTGTACTGTTGAATATCGTATGGAGGAAACACGTGCCGCCTTCTCATCGTGTGGTTCCAATTTGTGTGTTGCTGGGCATCGTAGGTTGAAATATGTTTCGCCTTTTTCAGTATGTGGTTCGAAGTAGGTGTACTGTTGAATATCGTATGGAGAAACACGTGCCGCCTTCTCATCATGTGGTTCCGATTTTGTGTGTTGCTGGGCATCGTAGGGTTGAAATATGTTTCGCCTTTTCAGTATGTGGTTCGAAGTAGGTGTACTGTTGAATATCGTATGGTGGAACACGTGCCGCCTTCTCATCGTGTGGTTCCAATTTGTGTGTTGCTGGGTATCGTAGGGTGAAATATGTTTCTCCTTTTCAGTATGTGGTTCGAAGTAGGTGTACTGTTGAATATCGTATGGTGGAACACGTGCCGCCTTCTCATCGTGTGGTTCCAATTTGTGTGTTGCTGCGCATCGTAGGTTGAAATATGTTTCGCCTTTTTCAGTATGTGGTTCGAAGTAGGTGTACTGTTGAATATCGTATGGTGGAACACGTGCCGCCTTCTCATCGTGTGGTTCCAATTTGTGTGTTGCTGGGTATCGTAGGGTGAAATATGTTTCTCCTTTTCGGTATGTGGTTCGAAGTAGGTGTACTGTTGAATATCGTATGGTGAAACACATGCCGCCTTCTCATCGTGTGGTTCCAATTTGTGTGTTGCTGGGTATCGTAGGGTGAAATATGTTTCTCCTTTTCAGTATGTGGTTCGAAGTAGGTGTACTGTTGAATATCGTATGGTGGAACACGTGCCGCCTTCTCATCGTGTGGTTCCAATTTGTGTGTTGCTGCGCATCGTAGGATGAAATATGTTTCGCCTTTTCAGTATGTGGTTCGAAGTAGGTGTACTGTTGAATATCGTATGGAGAAACACGTGCCGCCTTCTCATCGTGTGGTTCCAATTTGTGTGTTGCTGCGCATCGTAGGGATGAAATATGTTTCTCCTTTTCGGTATGTGGTTCGAAGTAGGTGTGCTGTTTAATATCGTATGGTGAAGCACATGCCGCCTTCTCATCGTGTGGTTCCAATTTGTGTGTTGCTGCGCATCGTAGGATGAAATATGTTTCGCCTTTTCAGTATGTGGTTCGAAGTAGGTGTACTGTTGAATATTGTATGGTGGAACACGTGCCGCCTTCTCATCGTGTGATTCCAATTTGTGTGTTGCTGGGTATCGTAGGGATGAAATATGTTTCTCCTTTTTCGGTATGTGGTTCGAAGTAGGTGTGCTGTTTAATATCGTATGGTGAAGCACATGCCGCCTTCTCATCGTGTGGTTCCAATTTGTGTGTTGCTGGGTATCGTAGGGTGAAATATGTTTCTCCTTTTTCGGTATGTGGTTCGAAGTAGGTGTACTGTTGAATATTGTATGGTGGAACACGTGCCGCCTTCTCATCGTGTGATTCCAATTTGTGTGTTGCTGCGCATCGTAGAAAGAAATATGTTTCGCCTTTTCAGTATGTGGTTCGAAGTAGGTGTACTGTTGAATATCGTATGGAGAAACACGTGCCGCCTTCTCATCGTGTGGTTCCAATTTGTGTGTTGCTGGGTATCGTAGGGTGAAATATATTTCTCCTTTTCGGTATGTGGTTCGAAATAGGTGTGCTGTTTAATATCGTATGGTGAAGCACGTGCCGCCTTCTCATCGTGTGGTTCCAATTTGTGTGTTGCTGCGCATCGTAGGGATGAAATATGTTTCTCCTTTTCGGTATGTGGTTCGAAGTAGGTGTGCTGTTTAATATCGTATGGTGAAGCACATGCCGCCTTCTCATCGTGTGGTTCCAATTTGTGTGTTGCTGGGTATCGTAGGGTGAAATATATTTCTCCTTTTCGGTATGTGGTTCGAAGTAGGTGTACTGTTGAATATTGTATGGTGGAACACGTGCGGCCTTCTCATCGTGTGATTCCAATTTGTGTGTTGCTGGGTATCGTAGGGTGAAATATGTTTCTCCTTTTTCGGTATGTGGTTCGAAGTAGGTGTACTGTTGAATATTGTATGGTGGAACACGTGCGGCCTTCTCATCGTGTGATTCCAATTTGTGTGTTGCTGGGCATCGTAGGGTGAAATATGTTTCTCCTTTTTCGGTATGTGGTTCGAAGTAGGTGTACTGTTGAATATTGTATGGTGGAACACGTGCCGCCTTCTCATCGTGTGATTCCAATTTGTGTGTTGCTGGGTACCGTAGGGTGAAATATGTTTCTCCTTTTCGGTATGTGGTTCGAAAGTAGGTGTACTGTTGAATATTGTATGGTGGAACACGTGCCGCCTTCTCATCGTGTGATTCCAATTTGTGTGTTGCTGCGCATCGTAGGGAAGAAATATGTTTCGCCTTTTTCAGTATGTGGTTCGAATTAGGTGTACTGTTGAATATTGTATGGTGGAACACGTGCCGCCTTCTCATCGTGTGATTCCAATTTGTGTGTTGCTGGGTGTCGTAGGGTGAAATATGTTTCTCCTTTTCGGTATGTGGTTCGAAGTAGGTGTGCTGTTTAATATCGTATGGTGAAGCACATGCCGCCTTCTCATCGTGTGGTTCCAATTTGTGTGTTGCTGGGTACCGTAGGGTGAAATATGTTTCTCCTTTTTCGGTATGTGGTTCGAAGTAGGTGTACTGTTGAATATTGTATGGTGGAACACGTGCCGCCTTCTCATCGTGTGATTCCAATTTGTGTGTTGCTGCGCATCGTAGGATGAAATATGTTTCTCCTTTTCGGTATGTGGTTCGAAGTAGGTGTACTGTTGAATATTGTATGGAGAAACACGTGCCGCCTTCTCATCGTGTGATTCCAATTTGTGTGTTGCTGCGTATCGTAGGGATGAAATATGTTTCTCCTTTTCGGTATGTGGTTCGAAGTAGGTGTGCTGTTTAATATCGTATGGTGAAGCACGTGCCGCCTTCTCATCGTGTGATTCCAATTTGTGTGTTGCTGCGCATCGTAGGAAGAAATATGTTTCGCCTTTTCAGTATGTGGTTCGAAGTAGGTGTACTGTTGAATATTGTATGGTGGAACACGTGCCGCCTTCTCATCGTGTGATTCCAATTTGTGTGTTGCTGGGTGTCGTAGGATGAAATATGTTTCTCCTTTTCGGTATGTGGTTCGAAGTAGGTGTGCTGTTTAATATCGTATGGTGAAGCACATGCCGCCTTCTCATCGTGTGGTTCCAATTTGTGTGTTGCTGGGTATCGTAGGGTGAAATATGTTTCTCCTTTTCGGTATGTGGTTCGAAGTAGGTGTACTGTTGAATATTGTATGGTGGAACACGTGCCGCCTTCTCATCGTGTGATTCCAATTTGTGTGTTGCTGCGCATCGTAGAAAGAAATATGTTTCGCCTTTTCAGTATGTGGTTCGAAGTAGGTGTACTGTTGAATATCTTATGGAGAAACACGTGCCGCCTTCTCATCGTGTGGTTCCAATTTGTGTGTTGCTGGGTATCGTAGGGTGAAATATATTTCTCCTTTTCGGTATGTGGTTCGAAATAGGTGTGCTGTTTAATATCGTATGGTGAAAGCACGTGCCGCCTTCTCATCGTGTGGTTCCAATTTGTGTGTTGCTGCGCATCGTAGGGATGAAATATGTTTCTCCTTTTCGGTATGTGGTTCGAAGTAGGTGTGCTGTTTAATATCGTATGGTGAAGCACATGCCGCCTTCTCATCGTGTGGTTCCAATTTGTGTGTTGCTGGGTATCGTAGGGTGAAATATATTTCTCCTTTTTCGGTATGTGGTTCGAAGTAGGTGTACTGTTGAATATTGTATGGTGGAACACGTGCGGCCTTCTCATCGTGTGATTCCAATTTGTGTGTTGCTGGGTATCGTAGGGTGAAATATGTTTCTCCTTTTCGGTATGTGGTTCGAAGTAGGTGTACTGTTGAATATCGTATGGTGGAAACACGTGCCGCCTTCTCATCGTGTGATTCCAATTTGTGTGTTGCTGGGTATCGTAGGGTGAAATATGTTTCTCCTTTTTCGGTATGTGGTTCGAAGTAGGTGTACTGTTGAATATTGTATGGTGGAACACGTGCCGCCTTCTCATCGTGTGATTCCAATTTGTGTGTTGCTGCGCATCGTAGGGAAAGAAATATGTTTCGCCTTTTCAGTATGTGGTTCGAAGTAGGTGTACTGTTGAATATCTTATGGAGAAACACGTGCCGCCTTCTCATCGTGTGGTTCCAATTTGTGTGTTGCTGGGTATCGTAGGGTGAAATATGTTTCTCCTTTTCGGTATGTGGTTCGAAATAGGTGTGCTGTTTAATATCGTATGGTGAAAGCACGTGCCGCCTTCTCATCGTGTGGTTCCAATTTGTGTGTTGCTGCGCATCGTAGGGATGAAATATGTTTCGCCTTTTCGGTATGTGGTTCGAAGTAGGTGTACTGTTGAATATCTGTATGGAGAAACACGTGCCGCCTTCTCATCGTGTGGTGTGTTGCTGCGCATCGTAGTTTGAAATATGTTTCGCCTTTTCAGTATGTGGTTCGAAATAGGTGTACTGTTGAATATCGTATGGAGAAACACGTGCCACCTTCTCATCGTGTGGTTCCAATTTGTGTGTTGCTGCGCATCGTAGGTTGAAATATGTTTCGCCTTTTCAGTATGTGGGTTCGAAATAGGTGTACTGTTGAATATCGTATGGAGAAACACGTGCCGCCTTCTCATCGTGTGATTCCAATTTGTGTGTTGCTGCGCATCGTAGGATGAAATATGTTTCGCCTTTTCAGTATGTGGTTCGAAATAGGTGTACTGTTGAATATCGTATGGTGGAAACACGTGCCGCCTTCTCATCGTGTGGTTCAAATTTGTGTGTTGCTGCGCATCGTAGTTTGAAATATGTTTCGCCTTTTCAGTATGTGGTTCGAAATAGGTGTACTGTTGAATATCGTATGGAGAAACACGTGCCGCCTTCTCATCGTGTGGTTCCAATTTGTGTGTTGCTGCGCATCGTAGGGTTGAAATATGTTTCGCCTTTTCAGTATGGGGTTCGAAATAGGTGTACTGTTGAATATCGTATGGAGAAACACGTGCCGCCTTCTCATCGTGTGATTCCAATTTGTGTGTTGCTGCGCATCGTAGGATGAAATATGTTTCGCCTTTTCAGTATGTGGTTCGAAATAGGTGTACTGTTGAATATCGTATGGAGAAACACGTGCCGCCTTCTCATCGTGTGATTCCAATTTGTGTGTTGCTGCGCATCGTAGGGATGAAATATGTTTCGCCTTTTCAGTATGTGGTTCGAAATAGGTGTACTGTTGAATATCGTATGGAGAAACACGTGCCGCCTTCTCATCGTGTGGTTCCAATTTGTGTTGCTGCGCATCGTAGGTTGAAATATGTTTCGCCTTTTTCAGTATGTGGTTCGAAATAGGTGTACTGTTGAATATCGTATGGAGAAACACGTGCCGCCTTCTCATCGTGTGGTTCCAATTTGTGTGTTGCTGCGCATCGTAGGTTTGAAATATGTTTCGCCTTTTCAGTATGTGGTTCGAAATAGGTGTACTGTTGAATATCTGTATGGAGAAACACGTGCCGCCTTCTCATCGTGTGGTTCCAATTTGTGTGTTGCTGCGCATCGTAGGTTTGAAATATGTTTCGCCTTTTCAGTATGGGGTTCGAAATAGGTGTGCTGTTTGAATATCGTATGGTGAAACACGTGCCGCCTTCTCATCGTGTGGTTCCAATTTGTGTGTTGCTGGGTATCGTAGGGTGAAATATGTTTCTCCTTTTCGGTATGTGGTTCGAAGTAGGTGTACTGTTGAATATTGTATGGTGGAACACGTGCCGCCTTCTCATCGTGTGATTCCAATTTGTGTGTTGCTGCGCATCGTAGAAAGAAATATGTTTCGCCTTTTCAGTATGTGGTTCGAAGTAGGTGTACTGTTGAATATCGTATGGAGAAACACGTGCCGCCTTCTCATCGTGTGGTTCCAATTTGTGTGTTGCTGGGTATCGTAGGGTGAAATATGTTTCTCCTTTTCGGTATGTGGTTCGAAATAGGTGTGCTGTTTAATATCGTATGGTGAAGCACGTGCCGCCTTCTCATCGTGTGGTTCCAATTTGTGTGTTGCTGCGCATCGTAGGGATGAAATATGTTTCTCCTTTTCGGTATGTGGTTCGAAGTAGGTGTGCTGTTTAATATCGTATGGTGAAGCACATGCCGCCTTCTCATCGTGTGGTTCCAATTTGTGTGTTGCTGGGTATCGTAGGGTGAAATATATTTCTCCTTTTCGGTATGTGGTTCGAAGTAGGTGTACTGTTGAATATTGTATGGTGGAACACGTGCCGCCTTCTCATCGTGTGATTCCAATTTGTGTGTTGCTGGGTATCGTAGGGTGAAATATGTTTCTCCTTTTCGGTATGTGGTTCGAAGTAGGTGTACTGTTGAATATTGTATGGTGGAACACGTGCCGCCTTCTCATCGTGTGATTCCAATTTGTGTGTTGCTGCGCATCGTAGAAAGAAATATGTTTCTGCCTTTTCAGTATGTGGTTCGAAGTAGGTGTACTGTTGAATATCGTATGGAGAAACACGTGCCGCCTTCTCATCGTGTGGTTCCAATTTGTGTGTTGCTGGGTATCGTAGGGTGAAATATGTTTCTCCTTTTTTCGGTATGTGGTTCGAAATAGGTGTACTGTTGAATATTGTATGGAGAAACACGTGCCGCCTTCTCATCGTGTGATTCCAATTTGTGTGTTGCTGCGCATCGTAGGATGAAATATGTTTCGCCTTTTCAGTATGTGGTTCGAAGTAGGTGTACTGTTGAATATCTTATGGAGAAACACGTGCCGCCTTCTCATCGTGTGGTGTGTTGCTGCGCATCGTAGTTTGAAATATGTTTCGCCTTTTCAGTATGTGGTTCGAAATAGGTGTACTGTTGAATATCGTATGGAGAAACACGTGCCGCCTTCTCATCGTGTGGTTCCAATTTGTGTGTTGCTGCGCATCGTAGGGTTGAAATATGTTTCGCCTTTTTCAGTATGGGGTTCGAAATAGGTGTGCTGTTTAATATCGTATGGTGAAGCACGTGCCGCCTTCTCATCGTGTGGTTCCAATTTGTGTGTTGCTTGGGTATCGTATGGGTGAAATATGTTCTCCTTTTCGGTATGTGGTTCGAAGTAGGTGTACTGTTGAATATTGTATGGAGAAACACGTGCCGCCTTCTCATCGTGTGATTCCAATTTGTGTGTTGCTGCGCATCGTAGGGATGAAATATGTTTTCGCCTTTTCAGTATGTGGTTCGAAGTAGGTGTACTGTTGAATATCGTATGGAGAAACACGTGCCGCCTTCTCATCGTGTGGTTCCAATTTTTGTGTTGCTGCGCATCGTAGGTTTGAAATATGTTTCGCCTTTTCAGTATGTGGTTCGAAATAGGTGTACTGTTGAATATCTGTATGGAGAAACACGTGCCGCCTTCTCATCGTGTGGTTCCAATTTGTGTGTTGCTGCGCATCGTAGGTTTGAAATATGTTTCGCCTTTTCAGTATGTGGTTCGAAATAGGTGTACTGTTGAATATCGTATGGAGAAACACGTGCCGCCTTCTCATCGTGGTTCCAATTTGTGTGTTGCTGCGTATCGTAGGGTTTGAAATATGTTTCGCCTTTTTCAGTATGGGGTTCGAAATAGGTGTGCTGTTTAATATCGTATGGTGAAGCACGTGCCGCCTTCTCATCGTGTGGTTCCAATTTGTGTGTTGCTGGGTATCGTAGGGTGAAATATGTTTCTCCTTTTCGGTATGTGGTTCGAAGTAGGTGTGCTGTTGAATATCGTATGGAGAAGCACGTGCCGCCTTCTCATCGTGTGGTTCCAATTTGTGTGTTGCTGGGTATCGTAGGGTGAAATATGTTTCTCCTTTTTCGGTATGTGGTTCGAAGTAGGTGTACTGTTGAATATCGTATGGAGAAACACGTGCCGCCTTCTCATCGTGTGTTCCAATTTGTGTGTTGCTGCGCATCGTAGGGTTTGAAATATGTTTCGCCTTTTCAGTATGTGGTTCGAAAGTAGGTGTACTGTTGAATATCGTATGGAGAAACACGTGCCGCCTTCTCATCGTGTGGTTCCAATTTGTGTGTTGCTGGGTATCGTAGGGTGAAATATGTTTCTCCTTTTTCGGTATGTGGTTCGAAGTAGGTGTGCTGTTTGAATATCGTATGGAGAAACACGTGCCGCCTTCTCATCGTGTGGTTCCAATTTGTGTGTTGCTGCGCATCGTAGGGAAGAAATATGTTTCGCCTTTTCAGTATGGGGGTTCGAAATAGGTGTACTGTTGAATATTGTATGGAGAAACACGTGCCGCCTTCTCATCATGTGGTTCCGTTTTGTGTGTTGCTGCGCATCGTAGGTTGAAATATGTTTCGCCTTTTCAGTATGTGGGTTCGAAATAGGTGTACTGTTGAATATCGTATGGAGAAACACGTGCCGCCTTCTCATCGTGTGATTCCAATTTGTGTGTTGCTGCGCATCGTAGTTTGAAATATGTTTCGCCTTTTCAGTATGTGGTTCGAAATAGGTGTACTGTTGAATATCGTATGGAGAAACACGTGCCGCCTTCTCATCGTGTGATTCCAATTTGTGTGTTGCTGCGCATCGTAGTTTGAAATATGTTTCGCCTTTTCAGTATGTGGTTCGAAATAGGTGTACTGTTGAATATCGTATGGAGAAAGCACGTGCCGCCTTCTCATCGTGTGGTTCCAATTTGTGTGTTGCTGCGCATCGTAGGTTTGAAATATGTTTCGCCTTTTCAGTATGTGGTTCGAAATAGGTGTACTGTTGAATATCGTATGGAGAAACACGTGCCGCCTTCTCATCGTGTGGTGTGTTGCTGCGCATCGTAGGTTGAAATATGTTTCGCCTTTTCAGTATGTGGTTCGAAAGTAGGTGTACTGTTGAATATCGTATGGAGAAACACGTGCCGCCTTCTCATCGTGTGGTTCCAATTTGTGTGTTGCTGGGTATCGTAGGGTGAAATATGTTTCTCTTTTTCGGTATGTGGTTCGAAGTAGGTGTGCTGTTTAATATCGTATGGAGAAAGCACGTGCCGCCTTCTCATCGTGTGGTTCCAATTTGTGTGTTGCTGGGTATCGTAGGGTGAAATATGTTTCTCTTTTCGGTATGTGGTTCCGAAGTAGGTGTGCTGTTGAATATCGTATGGTGAAGCACGTGCCGCCTTCTCATCGTGTGGTGTGTTGCTGCGCATCGTAGTTTGAAATATGTTTCGCCTTTTTCAGTATGTGGTTCGAAATAGGTGTACTGTTGAATATCGTATGGAGAAACACGTGCCGCCTTCTCATCGTGTGATTCCAATTTGTGTGTTGCTGCGCATCGTAGTTTGAAATATGTTTCGCCTTTTCAGTATGTGGTTCGAAATAGGTGTACTGTTGAATATCGTATGGAGAAAGCACGTGCCGCCTTCTCATCGTGTGGTGTGTTGCTGCGCATCGTAGTTTGAAATATGTTTCGCCTTTTCAGTATGTGGTTCGAAATAGGTGTACTGTTGAATATCGTATGGAGAAACACGTGCCGCCTTCTCATCGTGTGGTGTGTTGCTGCGCATCGTAGGATGAAATATGTTTCGCCTTTTTCAGTATGTGGTTCGAAGTAGGTGTACTGTTGAATATCGTATGGAGAAACACGTGCCGCCTTCTCATCGTGTGGTTCCAATTTGTGTGTTGCTGGGTATCGTAGGGTGAAATATGTTTCTCTTTTCGGTATGTGGTTCGAAGTAGGTGTGCTGTTTAATATCGTATGGAGAAGCACGTGCCGCCTTCTCATCGTGTGGTTCCAATTTGTGTGTTGCTGGGCATCGTAGGGTGAAATATGTTTCTCTTTTCGGTATGTGGTTCGGAAGTAGGTGTGCTGTTTAATATCGTATGGCGAAGCACGTGCCGCCTTCTCATCGTGTGGTTCCAATTTGTGTGTTGCTGGGTATCGTAGTTTGAAATATGTTTCGCCTTTTCAGTATGGGGTTCGAAATAGGTGTGCTGTTTAATATCGTATGGTGAAGCACGTGCCGCCTTCTCATCGTGTGGTTCCAATTTGTGTGTTGCTGGGTATCGTAGGGTGAAATATGTTTCTCTTTTCGGTATGTGGTTCGAAGTAGGTGTGCTGTTTAATATCGTATGGAGAAGCACGTGCCGCCTTCTCATCGTGTGGTTCCAATTTGTGTGTTGCTGCGCATCGTAGGAAGAAATATGTTTCGCCTTTTCAGTATGGGGTTCAGAAATAGGTGTACTGTTGAATATTGTATGGAGAAACACGTGCCGCCTTCTCATTATGTGGTTCCGTTTTGTGTGTTGCTGCGCATCGTAGGTTGAAATATGTTTCGCCTTTTCAGTATGGGGTTCGAAATATGTGTACTGCTTAATATCGTATGGAGAAACACGTGCCGCCTTCTCATCGTGTGGTTCCAATTTGTGTGTTGCTGCGCATCGTAGGGATGAAATATGTTTCGCCTTTTCAGTATGGGGTTCGAAATATGTGTACTGCTTAATATCGTATGGAGCAACACGTGCCGCCTTCTCATCGTGTGGTTCCAATTTGTGTGTTGCTGCGTATCGTGGAATGAAAGAAATTTCAGGTTTTTCAGTATGTGGTTCGAAGTAGGTGTGCTTTTGAATATCGTATGGTGAAACGCGTGCCTCCTTCGCACGGTATAGTTCGAAGTGTGGGTACAGTCGTATATCGTTTGGTGTAACGTGCTCCATTTTCTCAGCATATTATTCCAAGTTTGTGTGCTGTTGCATGTTTGATGGTGAATCATGCTCCGGCTTCTCACCGTGTAGTTCGAAGTAGCTCTGCTGTTGTCTAACGTGTGATGAAATATGTTCCTTTTTTTCACTGTAAGGTTCGAGGTGAGGTATGTGTACTGGTGCATATAGTTGAATGAAATTTGTTTCTGCTGCTTAACATGTTATTCTATCTATGTTTAATGTACCATATGGTAGGGCAGAATATTTCCAGACTGCTCAATCTGTGGTTCAAAACAAATGCACTGCTGGATATCGTATGGTGAATGATGTTCCACCATCTCACCGTATGGTTCGAAGTATGTGTACTGCTGCGTATCGTAGGATGACATTTGGTTCTGCGCCGTTCCGTATGGTTCGAAGGACGTGTACCGTTGTATGTCGTATGATGAATCATGTGCCATCTTGTCATCTCTTGGTTCCGAAATTTTTTGTACTTTTGTTTACCGTGTTGTGAAACATTTTCCCGTTTCCCACCGTATGGCTCGAAAAAGTATGTGCTGCTGCATGTCATGTGGTGTATCATGCTCCACAAGTTTGCCGTATGGTTCCACGTATGTCCAGTGAAACGCTTTACAGTTTTGGCCTTCTTTTTCCTGTGTCTGGAAAGGTGTCCGTTCAATCGATGTAACATTTTGATATTCCTTACCCTGTGGTTTCACGTATTGCCAGTGAGGTGCTGTAGTATTTTTGGCTTTCCCTTCCGTGTGATTCGGAATATGTCTTACCCGTCGATGTATCATCGTGATTTACCGTCCCGGATGGTTCCACATATCTCCAATGCGATGGTGTAGTATTTTGGTTTTGCCTTCCATGTGGTTCAGAATAAGTCTTACCCGTCGATGTATCAGCTTGATGTACCGTACCGTGTGGTTCCACGTATCTCCAGTGAGATGCTGTAGTATTTTGGTTTTGCCTTCCATGTGATTCCAGAATATGTCTTACCCGTCTGTATATCATCTTGATGTACCGTGCCGTGTTTTTCCACGTATCTCCAGTGAGATGCTGTACTATTTTGGTTTTGCCTTCCATGTGATTCAGAATATGTCTTACCCGACGATGTATCATCTTGATGTGCCGTACCGTGTGGTTCCACGTATCTCCAGTGAGATGCTGTAGTATTTTTGGTTTTGCCTTCCATGTGGTTCAGAATAAGTCTTACCCGTCGATGTATCATCTTGATGTACCGTACCGTGTGGTTCCACATATCTCCAATGAGATGCCGTGGTACTTTTGGCTTTCCCTTCCGTGTGATTCAGAATAAGTCTTACCCGTCGATGTATCAGCTTGATGTACCGTACCGTGTGGTTCCACGTATCTCCAGTGAGATGCTGTAGTATTTTGGTTTTGCCTTCCATGTGATTCGGAATGAGTCCTACCCATCGATGTATTATCTTGATGTGCCGTACCGTGTGGTTCCACATATCTCCAATGAGATGCCGTGGTACTTTGGCTTTCCCTTCCGTGTGATTCGGAATGAGTCTTACCCGACGGTGTATCATCTTGATGTGCCGTACCGTGTGGTTCCACGTATCTCCAGTGAGATGCTGTAGTATTTTGGTTTTGCCTTAGAAGTGGTTCAGAATAAGTCTTACCCGTCGATGTATCAGCTTGATGTACCGTACCGTGTGGTTCCACGTATCTCCAGTGAGATGCTGTAGTATTTTGGTTTTGCCTTCCATGTGATTCAGAATGAGTCTTACCCGACGGTGTATCATCTTGATGTGCCGTACCGTGTGGTTCCACGTATCTCCAGTGAGATGCTGTAGTATTTTGGTTTTGCCTTCCATGTGGTTCAGAATAAGTCTTACCCGTCGATGTATCATCGTGATGTACCGTACCGTGTGGTTCCACGTATCTCCAGTGAGATGCTGTAGTATTTTGGCTTTTGCCTTCCATGTGATTCAGAATAAGTCTTACCCGTCGGTGTATCATCTTGATGTACCGTACCGTGTGGTTCCACGTATCTCCAGTGAGATGCTGTAGTATTTTGGTTTTGCCTTCCATGTGGTTCAGAATAAGTCTTACCCGTCGATGTATCATCTTGATGTACCGTACCGTGTGGTTCCACGTATCTCCAGTGAGATGCTGTAGTATTTTGGTTTTGCCTTCCATGTGGTTCAGAATAAGTCTTACCCGTCGATGTATCATCTTGATGTACCGTACCGTGTGGTTCCACGTATCTCCAGTGAGATGCTGTAGTATTTTGGTTTTGCCTTCCATGTGGTTCAGAATAAGTCTTACCCGTCGATGTATCATCTTGATGTACCGTACCGTGTGGTTCCACGTATCTCCAGTGAGATGCTGTAGTATTTTGGTTTTGCCTTCCATGTGGTTCAGAATAAGTCTTACCCGTCGATGTATCATCTTGATGTACCGTACCGTGTGGTTCCACGTATCTCCAGTGAGATGCTGTAGTATTTTGGTTTTGCCTTCCATGTGGTTCAGAATAAGTCTTACCCGTCGATGTATCATCTTGATGTACCGTACCGTGTGGTTCCACGTATCTCCAGTGAGATGCTGTAGTATTTTGGTTTTTGCCTTCGAAGTGGTTCAGAATAAGTCTTACCCGTCGATGTATCATCTTGATGTACCGTACCGTGTGGTTCCACGTATCTCCAGTGAGATGCTGTAGTATTTTGGTTTTGCCTTCCATGTGATTCGGAATGAGTCTTACCCGACGGTGTATCATCTTGATGTGCCGTACCGTGTGGTTCCACGTATCTCCAGTGAGATGCTGTAGTATTTTGGTTTTGCCTTCCATGTGGTTCAGAATAAGTCTTACCCGTCGATGTATCATCTTGATGTACCGTACCGTGTGGTTCCACGTATCTCCAGTGAGATGCTGTAGTATTTTGGTTTTGCCTTCCATGTGGTTCAGAATAAGTCTTACCCGTCGATGTATCATCTTGATGTACCGTACCGTGTGGTTCCACGTATCTCCAGTGAGATGCTGTAGTATTTTGGTTTTGCCTTCGAAGTGGTTCAGAATAAGTCTTACCCGTCGATGTATCATCTTGATGTACCGTACCGTGTGGTTCCACGTATCTCCAGTGAGATGCTGTAGTATTTTGGTTTTGCCTTCCATGTGATTCGGAATGAGTCTTACCCGACGGTGTATCATCTTGATGTGCCGTACCGTGTGGTTCCACGTATCTCCAGTGAGATGCTGTAGTATTTTGGTTTTTGCCTTCCATGTGGTTCAGAATAAGTCTTACCCGTCGATGTATCATCTTGATGTACCGTACCGTGTGGTTCCACGTATCTCCAGTGAGATGCTGTAGTATTTTGGTTTTGCCTTCCATGTGGTTCAGAATAAGTCTTACCCGTCGATGTATCATCTTGATGTACCGTACCGTGTGGTTCCACGTATCTCCAGTGAGATGCTGTAGTATTTTGGCTTTTGCCTTCCATGTGGTTCAGAATAAGTCTTACCCGTCGATGTATCATCTTGATGTACCGTACCGTGTGGTTCCACGTATCTCCAGTGAGATGCTGTAGTATTTTGGTTTTGCCTTCCATGTGATTCAGAATAAGTCTTACCCGTCGATGTATCATCTTGATGTACCGTACCGTGTGGTTCCACGTATCTCCAGTGAGATGCTGTAGTATTTTGGTTTTTGCCTTCCATGTGGTTCAGAATAAGTCTTACCCGTCGGTGTATCATCTTGATGTACCGTACCGTGTGGTTCCACGTATCTCCAGTGAGATGCTGTAGTATTTTGGTTTTGCCTTCCATGTGGTTCAGAATAAGTCTTACCCGTCGGTGTATCATCTTGATGTACCGTACCGTGTGGTTCCACGTATCTCCAGTGAGATGCTGTAGTATTTTGGTTTTGCCTTCCATGTGGTTCAGAATAAGTCTTACCCGTCGATGTATCATCTTGATGTACCGTACCGTGTGGTTCCACGTATCTCCAGTGAGATGCTGTAGTATTTTGGTTTTGCCTTCCATGTGATTCAGAATGAGTCTTACCCGACGGTGTATCATCTTGATGTACCGTACCGTGTGGTTCCACGTATCTCCAGTGAGATGCTGTAGTATTTTGGTTTTGCCTTCCATGTGGTTCAGAATAAGTCTTACCCGTCGATGTATCATCTTGATGTACCGTACCGTGTGGTTCCACGTATCTCCAGTGAGATGCTGTAGTATTTTGGTTTTGCCTTCCATGTGGTTCAGAATAAGTCTTACCCGTCGATGTATCATCGTGATGTACCGTACCGTGTGGTTCCACGTATCTCCAGTGAGATGCTGTAGTATTTTGGTTTTGCCTTCCATGTGATTCAGAATAAGTCTTACCCGTCGATGTATCAGCTTGATGTACCGTACCGTGTGGTTCCACGTATCTCCAGTGAGATGCTGTAGTATTTTGGTTTTGCCTTCCATGTGATTCGGAATGAGTCTTACCCGTCGGTGTATCATCTTGATGTACCGTACCGTGTGGTTCCACGTATCTCCAGTGAGATGCTGTAGTATTTTGGTTTTGCCTTCCATGTGGTTCAGAATAAGTCTTACCCGTCGATGTATCATCTTGATGTACCGTACCGTGTGGTTCCACGTATCTCCAGTGAGATGCTGTAGTATTTTGGTTTTGCCTTCCATGTGGTTCAGAATAAGTCTTACCCGTCGATGTATCATCTTGATGTACCGTACCGTGTGGTTCCACGTATCTCCAGTGAGATGCTGTAGTATTTTGGTTTTGCCTTCCATGTGATTCAGAATGAGTCTTACCCGACGGTGTATCATCTTGATGTACCGTACCGTGTGGTTCCACGTATCTCCAGTGAGATGCTGTAGTATTTTGGTTTTGCCTTCGAAGTGGTTCAGAATAAGTCTTACCCGTCGATGTATCATCTTGATGTACCGTACCGTGTGGTTCCACGTATCTCCAGTGAGATGCTGTAGTATTTTGGTTTTGCCTTCCATGTGGTTCAGAATAAGTCTTACCCGTCGATGTATCATCTTGATGTACCGTACCGTGTGGTTCCACGTATCTCCAGTGAGATGCTGTAGTATTTTGGTTTTGCCTTCCATGTGATTCAGAATAAGTCTTACCCGTCGATGTATCATCTTGATGTACCGTACCGTGTGGTTCCACGTATCTCCAGTGAGATGCTGTAGTATTTTGGTTTTGCCTTCCATGTGGTTCAGAATAAGTCTTACCCGTCGATGTATCATCTTGATGTACCGTACCGTGTGGTTCCACGTATCTCCAGTGAGATGCTGTAGTATTTTGGTTTTGCCTTCCATGTGGTTCAGAATAAGTCTTACCCGTCGATGTATCATCTTGATGTACCGTACCGTGTGGTTCCACGTATCTCCAGTGAGATGCTGTAGTATTTTGGTTTTGCCTTCCATGTGATTCAGAATAAGTCTTACCCGTCGATGTATCATCTTGATGTACCGTACCGTGTGGTTCCACGTATCTCCAGTGAGATGCTGTAGTATTTTGGTTTTGCCTTCCATGTGGTTCAGAATAAGTCTTACCCGTCGGTGTATCATCTTGATGTACCGTACCGTGTGGTTCCACGTATCTCCAGTGAGATGCTGTAGTATTTTGGTTTTGCCTTCCATGTGGTTCAGAATAAGTCTTACCCGTCGATGTATCATCTTGATGTACCGTACCGTGTGGTTCCACGTATCTCCAGTGAGATGCTGTAGTATTTTGGTTTTGCCTTCGAAGTGGTTCAGAATAAGTCTTACCCGTCGATGTATCAGCTTGATGTACCGTACCGTGTGGTTCCACGTATCTCCAGTGAGATGCTGTAGTATTTTGGTTTTGCCTTCCATGTGATTCAGAATGAGTCTTACCCGACGGTGTATCATCTTGATGTGCCGTACCGTGTGGTTCCACGTATCTCCAGTGAGATGCTGTAGTATTTTGGTTTTGCCTTCCATGTGGTTCAGAATAAGTCTTACCCGTCGATGTATCATCTTGATGTACCGTACCGTGTGGTTCCACGTATCTCCAGTGAGATGCTGTAGTATTTTGGTTTTGCCTTCCATGTGGTTCAGAATAAGTCTTACCCGTCGATGTATCATCTTGATGTACCGTACCGTGTGGTTCCACGTATCTCCAGTGAGATGCTGTAGTATTTTGGTTTTGCCTTCCATGTGATTCAGAATAAGTCTTACCCGTCGGTGTATCATCTTGATGTGCCGTACCGTGTGGTTCCACGTATCTCCAGTGAGATGCTGTAGTATTTTGGTTTTGCCTTCCATGTGGTTCAGAATAAGTCTTACCCGTCGATGTATCATCTTGATGTACCGTACCGTGTGGTTCCACGTATCTCCAGTGAGATGCTGTAGTATTTTGGTTTTGCCTTCCATGTGGTTCAGAATAAGTCTTACCCGTCGATGTATCATCTTGATGTACCGTACCGTGTGGTTCCACGTATCTCCAGTGAGATGCTGTAGTATTTTGGCTTTTGCCTTCCATGTGATTCAGAATAAGTCTTACCCGTCGATGTATCATCTTGATGTACCGTACCGTGTGGTTCCACGTATCTCCAGTGAGATGCTGTAGTATTTTGGTTTTGCCTTCCATGTGGTTCAGAATAAGTCTTACCCGTCGGTATATCATCTTGATGTACCGTACCGTGTGGTTCCACGTATCTCCAGTGAGATGCTGTAGTATTTTGGTTTTGCCTTCCATGTGGTTCAGAATAAGTCTTACCCGTCGGTATATCATCTTGATGTACCGTACCGTGTGGTTCCACGTATCTCCAGTGAGATGCTGTAGTATTTTGGTTTTGCCTTCCATGTGGTTCAGAATAAGTCTTACCCGTCGGTATATCATCTTGATGTACCGTACCGTGTGGTTCCACGTATCTCCAGTGAGATGCTGTAGTATTTTGGTTTTGCCTTCCATGTGGTTCAGAATTAGTCTTACCCGTCGGTATATCATCTTGATGTACCGTACCGTGTGGTTCCACGTATCTCCAGTGAGATGCTGTGGTATTTTGGTTTTGCCTTCCATGTGGTTCAGAATAAGTCTTACCCGTCGGTATATCATCTTGATGTACCGTACCGTGTGGTTCCACGTATCTCCAGTGAGATGCTGTAGTATTTTGGTTTTGCCTTCCATGTGGTTCAGAATAAGTCTTACCCGTCGGTATATCATCTTGATGTACCGTACCGTGTGGTTCCACATATCTCCAGTGAGATGCTGTAGTATTTTGGCTTTTGCCTTCCATGTGATTCAGAATATGTCTTACCCGTCGATATATCATCGTGATGTACCGTACCGTGTGGTTCCACGTATCTCCAGTGAAGTGCTGTAGTATTTTGGTTTTGCCTTCCATGTGATTCAGAATGAGTCTTACCCGACGATGTATCATCTCGATGTACCTTACCATGTGGTTCCAGAGATTTCCAACGAGATGCTGCAGCATTTTTGCTTTGCCTCCCATGTGATTCAGAATAGGTCTTACCCTGTCGACGTATCATCGTGATGATGCCGTACCATGTGGTTCCACATGTGTCCGAAGAGATGCTGTACCATTTTGGCTTTCCCTTCCGTGTGATTCGGAATATGTCTTACCCGTCGATGTATCATCTTGATGTACCTTACCATGTGGTTCTACATATGTCCAAAGAGATGCTGTAGTATTTTGGTTTTGCCTTCCCTGTGTGGTTCAGAATAAGTCTTACCCCGTCGGTATATCATCTTGATGTACCCGTACCGTGTGGTTCCACATATCTCCATGAGATGCTGTAGCACTTTTGGCTTTTGCGTTCCATGTGGTTCAGAATATGTCTTACCCGTCGATGTATCATCTTGATGTACCGTACCGTGTGGTTCCACATATCTCCAGTGAGATGCTGTAGTATTTTGGCTTTTGCCTTCCATGTGATTCAGAATGAGTCTTACCCGACGATGTATCATCTTGATGTACCTTACCATGTGGTTCCAGAGATTTCCAGCGAGATGCTGCAGCATTTTTGCTTTTGCCTCCCATGTGATTCAGAATAGGTCTTACCCTGTCGACGTATCATCGTGATGTGCCGTACCGTGTGGTTCCACATATGTCCGAAGAGATGCTGTACCATTTTGGCTTTTGCCCTTCCATGTGATTCGGAATATGTCTTACCCGTCGATGTATCATCTTGATGTACCTTACCATGTGGTTCTACATATGTCCAAAGAGATGCTGTACCATTTTGGCTTTCCCTTCCGTGTGCTTCGGAATATGTCTTACCCCTCGATATATCATCTTGACGTACCCTACCATGTGGTTCTACATATGTCCAACGAGATGCTGCAGCACTTTGGCTTTCCGTTCCATGTGGTTCGGAATATGTCTTACCCGTTGATTTATCATCTTGATGTGCCGTACCGTGTGGTTCCACGTATGTCCAACGAGATGCTGCAGCATTTTTGCTTTGCCTTCCGTGTGGTTTGGAATATGTCTTACCCGTCGATGTATCATCTTGGTGTTCCGTACCGTGTGGTTCCACATGTGTCCAGAGAGATGCTGTACCATTTTGGCTTTCCCTTCCGTGTGCTTCGGAATATGTCTTACCCGTCGATGTATCATCTTGATGTACCTTACCATGTGGTTCCAGAGATTTCCAACGAGATGCTGCAGCATTTTGGCTTTCCCTTCCGTGTGGTTTGGAATATGTCTTACCCGTCGATGTATCATCTTGGTGTTCCGTACCGTGTGGTTCCACATGTGTCCAGAGAGATGCTGTACCATTTTGGCTTTCCCTTCCGTGTGCTTCGGAATATGTCTTACCCGTCGATGTATCATCTTGATGTACCTTACCATGTGGTTCTACATATGTCCAACGAGATGCTGTAGCACTTTGGCTTTCCGTTCCATGTGGTTCGGAATATGTCTTACCCGTTGATTTATCATCTTGATGTGCCGTACTGTGTGGTTCCACATATGTCCAACGAGATGCTGCAGCATTTTTGCTTTGCCTCCCATGTGATTCAGAATAGGTCTTACCTGTCGACGTATCATCGTGATGTGCCGTACCGTGTGGTTCCACATATGTCCAATGAGATGCTGTACCATTTTGGCTTTCCCTTCCGTGTGCTTCGGAATATGTCTTACCCGTCGATGTATCATCTTGACGTACTTTACCATGTGGTTCCACATTTGTCCAACGATCTGCTGCAGCATTTTGGCTTTCCCTTCCGTGTGGTTCGGAATATGTCTTACCCGTCGATGTATCATCTTGACGTACTTTACCATGTGGTTCTACATATGTCGAACGGGATGCTGCAGCATTTTGGCTTTCCCTGCCGTGTAATTCGAAATATGTCTTACCCGTTGATTTATCATCTTGACGTACCTTGCCATGTGGTTCCACATATGTCCAACGATCTGCTGCAGCATTTTGGCTTTCCCTTCCGTGTGGTTCGGAATATGTCTTACCCGTCGATGTATCATCTTGATGTACCTTACCATGTGGTTCTACATATGTCCAACGAGATGCTGCTGCACTTTGGCTTTCCGTTCCGTGTCCTTCGGAATATGTCTTACCCGTCGATATATCATCTTGACGTACCTTGCCATGTGGTTCCACATATGTCCAACGATCTGCTGCAGCATTTTGGCTTTCCCTTCCGTGTGGTTCGGAATATGTCTTACCCGTCGATGTATCATCTTGATGTACCTTACCATGTGGTTCTACATATGTCCAACGATCTGCTGCAGCATTTTGGCTTTCCCTGCCGTGTAATTCGGAATATGTCTTACCCGTTGATTTATCATCTTGATGTGCCGTACCGTGTGGTTCCACATGCTTCCAATGAGGTGCTGCAGCATTTTGGCTTTGCCTTCCGTGTGGTTTCGGAATATGTCTTACCCGTCGATGTATCATCTTGATGTACCTTACCATGTGGTTCCACATATGTCCAACGAGATGCTGTAGCACTTTGGCTTTCCGTTCCATGTGGTTCGAAATATGTCTTACCCGTTGATTTATCATCTTGATGTGCCGTACCGTGTGGTTCCACATGTGTCCAACGAGTGCTGCAGCATTTTGGCTTTCCCTTCCGTGTGGTTCGGAATATGTCTTACCCGTCGATGTATCATCTTGATGTACCTTTACCATGTGGTTCTACATATGTCCAACGAGATGCTGCAGCACTTTTGGCTTTCCCGTTCCATGTGGTTCGGAATATGTCTTACCCGTTGATTTATCATCTTGATGTGCCGTACCGTGTGGTTCCACGTATGTCCAACGAGATGCTGCAGCATTTTGGCTTTGCCTTCCGTGTGGTTTGGAATATGTCTTACCCGTCGATGTATCATCTTGGTGTTCCGTACCGTGTGGTTCCACATGTGTCCAGAGAGATGCTGTACCATTTTGGCTTTCCCTTCCGTGTGCTTCGGAATATGTCTTACCCGTCGATGTATCATCTTGATGTACCTTACCATGTGGTTCCAGAGATTTCCAACGAGATGCTGCAGCATTTTGGCTTTCCCTTCCGTGTGGTTTGGAATATGTCTTACCCGTCGATGTATCATCTTGGTGTTCCGTACCGTGTGGTTCCACATGTGTCCAGAGAGATGCTGTACCATTTTGGCTTTCCCTTCCGTGTGCTTCGGAA
This sequence comes from Angiostrongylus vasorum, assembly GCA_018806985.1. Lineage (NCBI taxonomy): Eukaryota > Metazoa > Nematoda > Chromadorea > Rhabditida > Metastrongylidae > Angiostrongylus > Angiostrongylus vasorum. The sequence goes on along the minus strand of JADANN010000438.1, from coordinate 1,388,843 downwards.
TATGTCTTACCCGTCGATGTATCATCTTGATGTACCTTACCATGTGGTTCTACATATGTCCAACGAGATGCTGTAGCACTTTGGCTTTCCGTTCCATGTGGTTCGGAATATGTCTTACCCGTTGATTTATCATCTTGATGTGCCGTACCGTGTGGTTCCACATATGTCCAACGAGATGCTGCAGCATTTTTGCTTTGCCTCCCATGTGATTCAGAATAGGTCTTACCTGTCGACGTATCATCGTGATGTGCCGTACCGTGTGGTTCCACATATGTCCAATGAGATGCTGTACCATTTTGGCTTTCCCTTCCGTGTGCTTCGGAATATGTCTTACCCGTCGATGTATCATCTTGACGTACTTTACCATGTGGTTCCACATTTGTCCAACGATCTGCTGCAGCATTTTTGGCTTTCCCCTTTCCGTGTGGTTCGGAATATGTCTTACCCGTCGATGTATCATCTTGACGTACTTTACCATGTGGTTCCACATATGTCCAACGGGATGCTGCAGCATTTTGGCTTTCCCCTGCCGTGTAATTCGAAATATGTCTTACCCGTTGATTTATCATCTTGACGTACCTTGCCATGTGGTTCCACATATGTCCAACGATCTGCTGCAGCATTTTGGCTTTCCCTTCCGTGTGGTTCGGAATATGTCTTACCCGTCGATGTATCATCTTGATGTACCTTACCATGTGGTTCTACATATGTCCAACGAGATGCTGCAGCACTTTGGCTTTCCGTTCCGTGTCCTTCGGAATATGTCTTACCCGTCGATATATCATCTTGACGTACCTTGCCATGTGGTTCCACATATGTCCAACGATCTGCTGCAGCATTTTGGCTTTCCCTTCCGTGTGGTTCGGAATATGTCTTACCCGTCGATGTATCATCTTGATGTACCTTACCATGTGGTTCTACATATGTCCAACGATCTGCAGATGCTTTCCCGCCGTATCGAATAGCTTTCGGGGATTTATCATCTGATGTACCGTGTGGTTCCACATGCTTCCAATGAGGTGCTGCAGCATTTTGGCTTTCCCTTCCGTGTGCTTCGGAATATGTCTTACCCGTCGATGTATCATCTTGACGTACTTTACCATGTGGTTCCACATATGTCCAACGAGATGCTGCAGCACTTTGGCTTTCCCTTCCATGTGGTTCGGAATATGTCTTACCCGTTGATTTATCATCTTGATGTGCCGTACCGTGTGGTTCCACATATGTCCAACGATCTGCTGCAGCATTTTGGCTTTCCCTTCCGTGTGGTTCGGAATATGTCTTACCCGTCGATGTATCATCTTGATGTACCTTACCATGTGGTTCCACATATGTCCAACGAGATGCTGCAGCACTTTGGCTTTCCGTTCCATGTGGTTCGGAATATGTCTTACCCGTCGATATATCATCTTGATGTACCGTACCATGTGGTTCCACATATGTCCAACGATCTGCTGCAGCATTTTGGCTTTCCCTTCCGTGTGGTTCGGAATATGTCTTACCCGTCGATGTATCATCTTGATGTACTTTACCATGTGGTTCCACATATGTCCAACGATGTTCTGCAGCATTTTGGCTTTCCTGCCGTGTAATTCGGAATATGTCTTACCCGTCGATTTATCATCTTGATGTGCCGTACCGTGTGGTTCCACATGCTTCCAATGAGGTGCTGCAGCATTTTGGCTTTCCCTTCCGTGTGCTTCGGAATATGTCTTACCCGTCGATGTATCATCTTGACGTACTTTACCATGTGGTTCCACATATGTCCAACGAGATGCTGCAGAACTTTGGCTTTCCGTTCCATGTGGTTCGGAATATGTCTTACCCGTTGATTTATCATCTTGATGTGCCGTACCGTGTGGTTCCACATTTGTCCAACGATCTGCTGCAGCATTTTGGCTTTCCCTTCCGTGTGGTTCGGAATATGTCTTACCCGTCGATGTATCATCTTGACGTACTTTACCATGTGGTTCCACATTTGTCCAACGAGGTTCTGCAGCATTTTGGCTTTCCCTGCCGTGTAATTCGGAATATGTCTTACCCATCGATTTATCATCTTGATGTGCCGTACCCTTTGGTTCCACATGCTTCCAATGAGATGCTGCAGCACTTTGGCTTTCCGTTCCATGTGGTTCGGAATATGTCTTACCCGTCGATATATCATCTTGACGTACCTTGCCATGTGGTTCCACATATGTCCAATGATCTGCTGCAGCATTTTGGCTTTCCCTTCCGTGTGGTTCGGAATATGTCTTACCCGTCGATGTATCATCTTGATGTACATTACCATGTGGTTCTACATATGTCCAACGAGATGCTGCAGCACTTTGGCTTTCCGTTCCATGTGGTTCGGAATATGTCTTACCCGTCGATATATCATCTTGACGTACCTTGCCATGTGGTTCCACATGCTTCCAGTGAGATGCTGCAGCACTTTTGGCTTTCCGTTCCATGTGGTTCGGGATATGTCTTACCCGTCGATGTATCATCTTGACGTACTTTACCATGTGGTTCCACATTTGTCCAACGAGGTTCTGCAGCATTTTGGCTTTCCCTGCCGTGTAATTCGGAATATGTCTTACCCGTCGATATATCATCTTGACGTACCTTACCACGTGGTTCCACATATGTCCAACGAGATGCTGCAGCATTTTGGCCTTGCCTTCCATGTGTTTTAGAATATGTCTTACTCGTCGATATATCATCTTGACGTACCCTACCATGTGGTTCCACATATGTCCAACGAGATGCTGCAGCATTTTGGCCTTCCCTTCCATTTGTTTTAGAATATGTCTTACCCTTCGATGTATCATCTTGACGTACCCTACCATGTGGTTCTACATATGTCCAACGAGATGCTGCAGCACTTTGGCTTTCCGTTCCATGTGGTTTCGGGATATGTCTTACCCGTCGATATATCATCTCGATGTACCTTTCTTTGTGGTTCCACATTTGTCCAACGAGGTTCTGCATCATTTTGGCTTTCCCTGCCGTGTAATTCGGAATATGTGTTACCCTTCGATGTATCATCTTGACGTACCCTACCATGTGGTTCTACATATGTCCAACGAGATGCTGCAGCACTTTGGCTTTCCGTTCCATGTGGTTCGGAATATGTCTTACCCGTCGATATATCATCTTGACGTACCCTACCATGTGGTTCCACATATTTCCAACGAGATGCTGCAGCATTTCGGCCTTCCCTTGCATTTGTTTTAGAATATGTCTTACCCTGTGGTTCGACATATGTCCAATGAGGTGCTATTGCATTTTGGCCTCTCTTTCCACGTGATTCAACATATATCTGACGCTTTGGTCTAACGTTTTGATGTTCCTTTTCTTGTGGTTCTATATTTGTCCAGTGATACGCTCTAACGTTCTGGCCTTCCTTTCCCTTTGATTCCAAACTTGTCTCACCGAACAGGGTGAAATTTTGATGTTGCTCATTCTGTGGTTCCAAATACGTCCCGTTGAGCTGTATATGATTTTTGTTTTCGTTAGCCTTTGGTACCAAATATTTCTGATTGAACGCTGTATTATTTATGTGTTGCTTATTCTGCGATTCAAAAGATTTGTGGTAAAACGGTTTAACGTACTGATTTTTCCGGGCTTTTGGGGCGGCTTCTTGGTGTTGCTTTCTGTATGCTGCAGCATGTCCGTGCTCGTCATCGTGTAACTCAATGTATTTGTCCTCTTTGACGGGCTTACTCTTACTTCCGTTATATACCACAGCCCAGGCAAGCACCAACAAGTTGAGTGTCGCGTTCATCTGAATTTGCTTGAAATTGGTTGGCTGTAGATGGAGTAAGAATATTTCATTAAAGGTGGTGCTGGTTCGCGTTGACAGGCATGTTTGTGAATTATGGTTGTGATGGAATTATCGTAGGAAAGGATACGAATATGGTGGTTATTAGACTTTCCTTGATTGAGGTGATGGAAAAGTTTTTTTTTCACTTTTTGCATTTTCACTTAAAAAAGTATAGAGCTTCTTCCGTTATTTCCGTATTAGTTGGAATCGAGAATCTATCGTCATCTTGATTAGGGCCTGCTATCGAATACTCTATTTGGGAGAAATTCGTGGTGCATTGAGTGATAATTGGCCTTGTTTACGATAGATATAGGTACGACGGAAATTTCACAATGCTAGTTAGTTGTTGGTGATGTTATGAGGAATTAAGCGTTACTGGATAATGCATTCGGTTTTGATCCATATATGCGTCTTACACTCGACTCTATTTCGCCTCGTTGCTATGGTTGAGTGTGGTATGTTTAATTTATGCAATTCCTTTGGCCTGCCGACCTATGAACTCAGTGTTTTATCTAAGAATTGAAGTGTATTATCGATTTTTGCCATCACACAGGATGGAAGACTTGGTCTTCCTAAGACACAGGACCGAGAGACCACATACGGATTTCGAATAACGTCTGACTATTATGCTACATCATTTGCGAGATTATTCCATAACGGCGTTACTTTCAAGAGCATTCGAAGAAGTTGTGATAGCTATGAAATTTGAAACTGAATAACATGAAGACTCTTTATGCCATTTGGACACTACTCAACCTGAAAGGCTTTCGTAATCAGCACTACTATTCTCACTGATCTTTTTCTGGCGCCGTCCATAGATTACTAATGACCTCTTCGACAAATACAAGTTGAACTTCTTTCGTATTAGTAAAACATTTAGGTTTGAGAAGAACCGCGGTCGGTGTAGCTGTAAAGATGTCATTCATTACCCGTAAGGCCCTGGTTTGACCCGCACCTGCCTAACCAAGCCCTCCACTTCTTTCGATTGCAATATACTAATCTAGCAAGCTTCCTCAATCAAAAAACCAGGTGAAGACCTGATCATGTTACCACGGTGATCTGTGGATTCCACAGAGAATGGATTCAACCAGCTTTGAACAGCGTGCATAAACAAGATCAAAAAATCTGCAAGCAACAGCGAGACTCATATGTAAACCGAAGACATTCGCGGAGCAAGGGTTCGAGATAACGAAGTGTACTGAGGAGATTCACATCATATCATAATGGATCGGATCAAATACAATAAAAAGATGAAAATTTGGCTCGACTAGCGACATGGTAAGGAAAAGGACGCCCCTAAACCGTAGGACAGGCCTAGCCTTTTTTATACGTGAAATAAGAGAGTGGAGAAATTAATTCAGGAATTGTAGATGTGCTGAAAAGGAATTAATTGGGAGCGTTATGCACACTTAGATAATATATGGGTCATTTCTTGGAATTGAAATCCCTAGATCATAGCAGTACTTTCAATTGCGGGTTCGATTCTAGTTCAGCATTGGAAATTAAAATCTTTCTTTGTTAATAAGCCTACATAAGGTTCTCAAATAGTTTGACGGTCTCTAACATTTGTATGTCATCGCTGCAATGATTCGAGTCGAATTCGCACAGCAGTATTTTCCTCGGATGTGTGGACTTTTGTAGTTGAGTAGAGTCAAATCCATTGGAGTGGAGCACAGCGCGAATGAAATGGTCTCCGCCTTACTGGATGACAAGAAGCGAAGAATTGTCCTTTTTCAGGTAAAACTACTATGTGAAGCGACTTGATTACCATGTTGTTCCAATCCGCTGTATTTCTGTCGATGCAACTACTATTGTCCACATACTAAGAAACTACAGCTGTGCGCAATCATAACGGATCACGGAGGTGATGGAGCCAAACATCAACAACAGAAAAATTCTGTAATATCTTCGTGTAAGCTAAGCAAAATGTTGAAGATCCCTAGACACTTGGAAGACACGATAAATCGTTATTTCCACTAGTTAGGTATTGCATTGATAAAACGGAAAACATATTGAATGAGAACATAAATGGTGCGATATTTTGCCGAAAGGCGATTTGCTTTAGTGCGATCAGGAAGCAAGTGGTAATACTTGAGAATTTCTATAGGTGGAAGTGTGCCCTTGTCCCATCTGAACTGTTCTGATCTGATCCGACATGATCTACGGTCCCATCTAATGCCACCCTAATCTTAGGTGACTTGATCCATTCCTACCTATTATCTAATCATTTCTGCTCTTATCCACGATTTGATATCATAAAGGGGGTTTTGCTTTGTTACTATCAGGAAGCAAGTGGTAATATTTGAGAATTTCTATAGGACTTTTCAACAAAATCCACCCTCTACGTCATGTTAAGCGCTCATATCTTCAGACATACAAAGTAAATTAAATTATAAAAGGCAATTAGAAGTGGAGATGATGAGAAGAGTGATGGTATGTTTCGACAGACAGGCCTGTTTTCTTTGTCATGTCTTGTTTGATCTGTTTTTTATTTTACTGATATTCGGCGCTTCAGCCAAGCTTCTTGGTTTCTGCAAACGAAATATTCCGTCCCTTCTGAATGCCTGTTCCGAATGATAATGTTTCCTTAGGAAACGAACAACGTCATTGCGTATTGTTGGGCATCAAACGCGTTTTTGATGCGCTATCGGTATTCCAGGTCGAGAGGACTCTATGAAGGAATAGTTGGCGAATATCGTTTGTTATTAGTCTCACATTTTCTTCACTTTATGTTCCACAATCCCGTTTTTCTAATATTCTATATAACAATATATCGTCCCAGAACAGTCTGTCTTTTTTAATTCCTGTTTTCAGTTCTGATTTAGATTTTGAGATCGTGTCCTGATTAAGTACTAGGAAGACCGAACAAAAGATTCGTTACTGAAAAGATATTTCCTCAGGTCCACGTCGTGGCAAAGACCTTGAAAACGCCGTTGCCACGTTAGATCGGGACTTCAGGGAAGATCGAATTACCAAACCAGCAATAGGCTAACATCATTACTCCACATACTCGGTGCTGCCGTCGACGACGTCAGGCTACAATATCTCGGGTCACACAGGGCGCCATTGGAATCTGCTTTGACTAACACACATACGACACGCCATGAAGATTGTTTCTTACCGTGCACCTATAGTATTCTTACTCTTAATGTATAACGCCAGAAGACTCTCCTCAGACGCCGATCTCCACGCCATTCTTGAAGCCATAAATCGCATCAAATTCAATGCGATTGCCTTACAAGGTACAAAAAGCAAGAACATTGATATACATTAATTGAACAACGGGAATCATCTGCAGAGCGAAAGTTTCGTTGCGAAATGTTGGAACGTTGTAGCAATGAGTCACTATGAAGAGATGCCGTCGAGGCTTGTTCGGGTATAAAGTTCCGCTCTCTGGCCTGATGGACGAAGATGGGATCACTAGAACCTCTAATTCTCTCCCATACTTTTCCAGTTCACAATCGCCATCTCAGACTCCGAAATTCCCGCTGGGGAAGATTCACCTGTAACTATTCCCTCTGTAGTTCGAGCTGCGATAGAAAGCATGAGAAAAGGTGCAGCTCCGGGACCCGTAAATATCACCACCAACTTTCTTGGAGCTAGAAGCCACAATCTACATATCTTTCTCATAGTCCATACGACATTTTGCTTTCAAGGGAAAAAAATCCTAAACTAGTGGAAGGCATCGCGCAAGGTCGTCTTCTCGGAAAGGTAACCGGAAGGATTTTTTGTAAGTATTGTCCGACATGCTTGATGAGTTTTATCCTGTCGCGCTAAAAACACTGAATGGACAAAACTAGTTAAGCAAGCAGGATTTCGACAGGGATTTTGCTGCATGAACCACATCCAAACTGTTTCCGGGGTCATTGAAGAAACTTGTCATAAGCACTACCCTTAGTCCTGGCTTTTGTCATCTATGATAGAGCGTTTGACAATGTCGAAATAAATGTAATCCTATCAGCGCGAGTCGACCAATGGTGGACCCGTCCTAGTTATCGGCACTGAACCACGAAAATACAAGTTTTCCATCGACCTCTTGCCATGCCCATAGGAAAACGGCTTCGACAAGGCTACAACATATCGCCCCTAACCTGTTTAGTGCCGCACTGCAGTGGATATTGAAGTCACTTGATTGGGATGAGAAAGGAAAACATATTGATGAAAAATCCATATCAAACCTTCTTTTCTCTGACGGCATCATCATCTCTCACGAGCGAAGCAGAGCTCAACGAGCTTAACGAAGCGGGAAAAGTGATCGGACTACGCATAGATCGGAGTAAGACTCAGATCATGAAAAATCCATGGTGCGAAGGCATTCAGATCAAACTGAATGGTTCTCTGACTGCAGAGAACACCTCATACGTATACGTTGGCAGATCAGTGAACATGAAGAACAACGTCAAGGAGGAGTTAGATAGAAGAAGGAGAGCTCCTTGGGTCGCATTCAAACTGCTCGAGGAGGTCACTGACCAACTAAAGGACCTGGAGAATCGCGCTAACCTTTTTGATTCAACGATCCTCCCAACGTTCTATTATGCTGCAGAGACATGGGCTGGTACATCGATCACGTTAAGAATACTGCGCACCATCTCGCAGAGCGCTTGAATGATGTTTTCTGAAATATAGCTGGCATTCTCAATATCTAACCAGAATGTGAAGCTCTGATCTGAAATCTATCTCATCTCCGAGACCCACGAGAAAGCAGTGAAAAGAGTAGAAGACAAATGGACGGAAAGAACAGTAGAGAGGACTCCACGAGGATAATGGCGTTCCCTAGGGTCTTCTACATTGGGCGGACGTTTTCGTAGCTAAAGCGAATCAGCCGTGCTCGTAGGTGGAGTTGTTTTACCGACCACTCTATGAGATTCGCGGCGGTCACCGTGCTCGAATCAAACCACCAGCATCGACGACGACTGAGGCTAAAAAGCGAACTTAAAATGAGGTGGAGTTCGTGCAACATGTGAAAATGAGCCCAAATATCCAATTAAGTAATATGAAATATTCGACATCTTAAATTCTCCTTGACCATTGAATCAATTAAGCACAGTATTCGTTGCTATCACAGGAACTGCTGTCGTCTTAGATGGATCCGAGTCCCCAAAAATAAATTTGCCTTCGTTTCACAAACGCTAGCAACTGCCTGTGGTAACAACCTGGGAACATCTGAGCACGACTATTTCGGGTTTTCGGGATTGATCCTGCTCAGTCAGCAATCAGGGTTCCTATGAGAGAAGAGAACGAGTTACAGCAGAAATTTTTGAGAAGTTAAACCATTTTAGCTCAGAATATACTTTATTGATTGAAGTGAAAACCATTACTTTCTAGAAATCTTTGTGAATGTGAACAAATTTGTTTATTTCACTTACTAAACTCTGTAAATCTGAAGGCTATGAACTCGTCGAGAGCAGTTTCAACCTTGGCTTGGTTTCTGAAAGATTTCTCGCACGGGGAAGTCATTGAGAGGCTTGAAAAATTGAAAGTCAATAGACGAAAGGTGCGGCGAGTGGGTTTATGGAGCAGAGCAGCGTATTCCTTGTCTTTCAATCTTTACTGAGTCGGCTATGCGACGTGTAGCCACGCGTTATGGTAGGTAACGATTGGTCTTTTTCCAGTTGACCTATGCTGGGTGTATAATGTGAAATTGGTGGAGCATTTCATCGAGTTGCTAGACATACGTTGTTGTTGTTGTTATCATCTCACTCACCTTTGGAAAAATGTAATGGATGAAATTGGCGACACACCACCAAACGATTACCGTGACCTTGTTTAGGTTCGATTTCGGCGTTGAGAAATGCTGCGAAGTTTCATCGTGCTCCAACCACTGGGCCGATTTTCGTTGGTTCTCGTAGAAAACCAAATAAATTAGATACTAGAGCGTCAATATAGTATACCAAGTTACCAAGCTACCCGTATCGAGTTATATCAGGTACTCCACTAGGTGCCCGTAGGACATAGAGACATGACAAAGAAGATTTGGAAGTAGAAGTCACGATTCGCAAATCTCGAAGCCTTCTGGATAAATTCGAAGAATCCAAAAACGATCCGTAGGGAGGAATGCCTCGTTATCATATATGATTTCATGCAAGCTTTTAGACTAATATTTCAACATGGGAAAGGCTCATTAGCTATCCATGTCAACTCTGTGCGATTGATTTTCACGTGGAGTACTCACTGGTTGATCATAGAATGTGTGCGCAGAAGCTGTTTTAGTCCTAATACGATTAAAATTTAGGTTTTTATGATGTTTCTGTTGAGCTTATTGAGGTATTTGGTCGAGTGAATTGCATTTAACATGACCTTTCAGGCTCTGAAGCAAGCGAAATCCGCCGAAGCGTTGGCAATTATTGTATTTGATAAGCCTTCTTATTAACATCCTTGTGTCTTTCAGGAAGAAAATACTAACTTGCAATTTGGAATTTTATTCATCTTGTTTAAACTATGATCTTCTTGAAATTCGACTTGTAGTTAACGCAGATTGAAACAAAAGTGGTTCTCCCAACAAACCTCTTTAGTACTTGTGTTGTTAGATGTGGTAGAGCCATGTTGCTTGTGAAACCCGTCTTGGTATCCTTCGTGAAATTTCTTCGAGATGAGCGACCTGGTGATCTTCGTGAAAAGTGAAAAAAACACGGAGATCAAGCCGATGGATTGTGACAGAAAAGATCATTCATGTTGTTATTTTTTTAAAGGATAAATAATAAAGTCTCGGCGTTGATCAATCCCTGAAGGATGCGCCATGCATTCGACTTCATCAAATATCGTTGGAGGTGATTGAATGCATATCTGGCCTTTACAATGACTTGCGCGGTAGTCTACCGATGTATGGAGCCAGTGCGACTATCCTCCCAGATAAGTCTGATACCAATTTGCCTACCCCGGACAGATGGAAGGCTTGGTGAGCCATGGGCACCGGGATCAATTCCACTTGTGTGTCGCAACGGCGCCTCCAACCACTGCGCCATACGCGCCCGCCCACACGTTGTTTTTTTTAAGACAAGGCAATGCTCGTCGTATGTGTTGTAGTTATCTATATGCTGTTCGACAGTTGTTACAAAAGCAGACGAAATGTTGATGGCTCAAGAGCTGCTCCATCGTTCACTCTTCCATAGGTAGTGCGAACATTTACGGCCAGGATCGTTAATGATGTTGTTTTAGTGAGATTGAAGGAAATCGGTACATAGATTTGGCGCTCGAAAAAGATTCGTTTAAGATCTCTATGCTATTGATTCCATCGTTTGATGAAAATTTGTGGCTGACTCGTTATCGTTGGGATAAGGAGAAAGTGGAATGTTGTATTCATGAAGGTCTCGATATATCATAATGCTTTTCCGTTTTTATTTTGCATTTCAAAGCATGGAGGGTCGGACTCGCTAAATGTCCTTTTGTGGTAAATCATAAGCTAAAAAAAGATGGTCTTTTTATGACGTCTTTTTACAAGCCTTCTTAATGACTATTCGTTCGATCTGTGTTGAAGCGGAATCAATGCCTTATTTGCACATTGTTTGTGCCATGATAATTGATTTTTTTCCTTTTTATGACTAAAATCACCTTTGTAATGGGTAGTTATCTGGCTTCATTCAAAAGATGTGACGACGCCAATGTCAAATATGTCCAGTGTTCATGTCCAATTTACATGGATGCAATTCATAGGAATATGAAATCTGCCTGCTCCATTTCGGCTGCCATCCTCAGTTGATTTCACCCACAACAAATATATATTTCTTGAAAAGCATTTCTTATTGGTGGGCTATCTGACATGTTAATAGTTAATGGGACATGTCCAGCACAATGGTTTAAGGTCTCAGCAATGCACACGTGGTCAGTGGTTCGATCCCACGCCCCGGGCACACAAAGGGTCCGTACCGCCGGGGTCAATAATTTCTACCGGACCTCTCCAGTAGGGCAGTATCATTGACTTGACATATCGGTTGGCTACCGTACAGTAGGTCGTTGCATAGGACCTAGGTGTGCACTAAACCACTTCTAACGATTGTTAGTGAAGTCGAATACATGGTGCATCAATTAGAGATAGATTAATGCCACCTCCTGCACCCTCTATCTGTTCTTAATAAATAATGAATGATAATGAAATCAAAAATTAGATAAATTAATCCAAATTAATAACAAGATAATAATAATAATAATATAAGTGATAAATAATAATAAATAGTTGGTTGCTCAAGTGCTTATAGCAAGCTCTTTTTTGGTAAGGAAGTACAAGGCATCGAGCTAAGCGGAGCTAAATAATTGCATGGGAGTTGACAACTTTGTAAATGGATAAACACATGATATGAGCCCGACCTCACCAACATCAGCGGCCACGAACTCATGCAGGACAGGACAATGAAGGCTCCACGATTTGTAATCTGAATGTTTTTATTGTTATTTCGTTGAAAGGCAAGCACCTGTATATTTTTATGACGTCCGCGGCATCGAGAAGATTAGAACGTCAAGGCCTAGAAAGACTGATCTCGCGTTATATCTGGATTCTTCGGAAATTTACGTCCTGTTTGGACCTGCATTTTCAAAATGGAATATCTCACCTTGGCATAAACTTTATTTATTGCATTGTTTACATAACCCGTCATCACATGTACTGTGCGGATCCCAGCACTTCTTGCACTCGGTTCGTTTTTCTGGTATTTGTCGTCCACGAAGGTCTTCAAGCTTTTCGCATATTGTTTCGGCTGCTGTTTAACTTTATTAATCAACAAAAAAGCGTTAGGGTCTGCATCGACACATTTCAGCCAAAGAGAAATAAGTATTTTTATACCAGTTGCGTAAAACTCTCGATATCTGGAGGTGATGAAGTCGTTAAGTCAAGTTTCGGTCGCGGCTTGGTTTTTGAAGGATTTCTCAAATGAAAATATGTCGAGATATTTGATTAATTGGTGCACACTAGGTAAGAGGTCGGGCGAATCTGGCACGTGAGGCAGAGTTTCGTAGCCCTGTTCGACTTTTTGCAGGGTCCGTTGTATGACACGTTGCAACGAGTTATCGTCCAGAAAGATTTGTTTCTTCGCGTTGACAAATGCAATACGCAACCGTTGAAGATTGTGATTCATGTCAGGGGTTTTTCTTTCTATATGCTTTTCTAGCGTTATCATTTTACAATAATTCAGGAAGCTGTGATGATTCAAATTAGCGGTGCTCCACCAAACGGCTAGCATGTCATCTTTTGGTGCAATTTCGACTGTGAGAAGTGCTGCAGAGCGTCATTTCGGTCTAATCATTGAGCCAATTTTCATCGCTTCTCGTAGGTGATCTATTTCTCGTCGCATGCCACAATATCCTGAGAGCGAATCGTTCCGGTTGCGCAGAAGAAGCACCGACGATACCTCAAAACGGCAATTTTCTATCGTCATTCTACTCGTGCGGCCTCCATCACTCGAGGTTTTTGGCTTCCCATTTATCTTTGGATTATCTAAAACAGCTGATATGCTTACGCTTACCTTTCTTTGTAAGCACTTGAATAGTTGTGTCTCCCTTTTTCTTCAATTATTAAGTGAGCATGCAGTTGGTATGAGGTTTTATTCGGCTAAAGCTTCGGCGCTTTCGCGTTCCTCGAAGCCAGGTTAGTTAAAGTCAATAGTCCACGGCAGCTGGTATTCGCACTGTTGGTCTTCGTTGTCTCATAGAGTCGAATGCGATGTAGTGAAGCATCGCCTAGAAAACTTGTGGCGTGTATTTGCTTACTGGAAAGCCTTAAATTTTCGTGATCAGTCGCAGTAGGACATCCGCGATCCCTCTCATCTTCAAGGTCGGATTCGGCACGACGAAATTTTCCAAACTAACATTGCACTGTGCTCTCGTTAACACTTTCTTCAGCCCATAGCTCATTGATGCTTCGAACCGTTTGCGCTGCGTACCTCCCAGTTTCAATTCGTGCAAATAGATTTGTCGACATCTGAAGTTCTAGCCTTTAAAACTTGTCAAAATAAAACAGTATATTGCAATTTGATTATACGGAGCGAAAATGCACAGTATGACCTTTCCAATTGTATATAATGGTACAGCATTCAAGAAGGAAACTGTTGCCAAGTTATGAACCATTGTTAGAAGATGACGAGTAAAGCGTTCGGGGTTGATCATTCCCTAACGGAGGCCCCTTGCATTCGATTTCATCAAGCATTGTTAGAAGTGAGTGGAGGCATATCTGGCTTATACAATGACTTTCGGTGGCCTAGCGATGTACCTGCACAGTGCTGCTTCCCCCAAACAAGTTTTGTACCGCTGTGCCGACTGTGGCTGGAAGACATGGTGCGCCCGGATCGAACCAATGACAACATGTGTATTTTAAGATACTTCGGACCCAAATCAGAGTTATCGTACGAAATACACCAATGTAAAGAGTGCAGGAATACACCCAACATAGGATGGAAAAGTGCTTCCAAGTACTGAAGGAAATGTAGCTACATCGTGGCCCACAATAAAATGTGCCAGTGCCTAATACCTTGAAGATAAAATCATACATTGATCTCCGAGCAACCTAATTGGTAAAAGGCAAATAAGAAGTAGTCTCTATGACATAGAGCAGAAGTATCGTTGCCGCTCTGTGTCAGTGATGTGCCCTCTCTGTAGATGTTGAATGCTGCTCAAGCATGGCTTCTTAAAGAATTGTGAGATAATCGCTCCAAAGTCTTCCAAGGAAGTCCATACAGGCAGTGACCACCACCGTGGATCGGAAAAACGTTTGTTGGCTTACGACTAGGCTCCTTTTAGGGCAATTCTAATTATTATTTTGTCTTCATCAATCCATTAATCACAGAATTCGTGTCTTTCACAGGGATCGTTGTCTTTCTAGAAGAATCCGGATCATAAGTTAATAAACCCTCTTTCACTTCACGGGGCTGGCATCTTCTTCCGATACTAGTTTGAGGGCGCCCTTATGCAGGTATCTAGGGTTTCCAGAGGATATCGTGCTCAACCAGTATTCGACATGTCACTAGTGAAGGAATCCAGACATCCTGAATTTGCAACTGAACCTGGTCTCGAATCCGGATCACCTTTTTACATGACAGTTGCAGGACAACGAAATGTATAGAACAAATGCTTGGACTTTCAAGGCATGTGAAAATAGGCCAGCTAAGTAAGTAATCAAGTTACTAACACAAATTTAAAGGCCATATGACAATTTCTTATTGTGCAAGCAGCAATAAATTCTTGCCAGTGGAAGAAGAAACACCGAAACTTCCCCAAGGTGTTCCTAGCTAGGAGTAATTTAACCTTTCGGTATATTTTTGCCAATGTTTTAGGTATCAGATGAGAAAACGACTCAACCGAGAATCAGAATCCTTGCCGATGTGTTGATTTCAGAGTGATGGGAAGCTTGAATAGTCTTGTACGGTGCAAAAGCAGTGTCCAATATGTGTATTGCAGGACACATCTAGCCACTGCGCTACGCGCATCGCAACACCGTGACTATTAGAATGATTGTATCTCTGTTTAATTTGCAGTATCTGTAGAAAGTTTATTTACAAAGCCTTTATTAAAACAATATCGAAGTGACTTTTTATTAACAACCAGATCGTTAAGCGAACGACTAGACAAAACAAACAATTTACAAAGTTAGTATATGTTAGTACATGCTGTAATAGCATCTGTAGTTTTCATGGCGATGGTAAAAACCATTTGTGCAAAGAATGTAGGGCACTTAAGAATGTTCTGCGATTTGAACAACTTTTATAGACTTGGCACATGAAGTCTCATAGACCTAGAGCCGTCAAAAACGATAAAAAAGAAAAATGAGCTGAATTCGATCATATCGATCGGTGAGAAGTGTAAGTATTGACCTGAATCCAGATCGCAAACGTCTCATCTATGAAAGAAAAATATAACTACATGATGCCTTAAGTTTATACAATCGACATAGGTGGAAGATTTTCGAATTTTACCAAATAATGCGAGGTTTTGAGTGACGGAAGCTCTTCAAACATCAGGAAAAAATGGCTAAATAGGTTAAACAGCTGTCATGTTATGACATATAAGGTCGACATCGTTGCCATTTTTCTTGAAGACAGCTTGTTGGGTGGGGTCAGCTGGAAATATTCGAACAGCACGAGTTTTTCCACCAAGGCAAACGCTTAGTGACGGGGCGACAATCACCATGGGTGGTCGCATATTCATTCTAAAACCGCTAGACTGATGCTCATGAAATTCGATTCATTTATGAATAAATGTGCTCCGAATGAAACATGAGAAAAACATTGACAAAAGAACGACTATGAAAAATGATAGGTTGAATGAATCGCATAACCATAGGAACAATTACTGTTCTCGAACTTGTGTAAAATTACTGACGCTTTCTGGATAAACCTCAAGAGTCCAAAAATGAACTGCAGGGAGAATGCCTCGTCATCACGCGTGACCCCAAAGAATACTTCAGATTAATAAATTAACGCGGGCGAGGCACGTTTGTAGTCCATATGAACTCTCTACTTGGAAGACTCCGTGGAAGACTCATAGACGGTAAGTTCGTGGAGAAACTGTTTTGTTTCCACTGCGATTAAAATTTAGATATGGTGGTTTTTTTCTGTTGAGGTAATGGAGGTAATCTAACCAGATTGCAGTTAGCTTGAGCTTTCCAGGCTGTGAAAAGGCGAAACAAGCCGAAACGTTAGCCACTGTCAATAAATACCATGACAACAACCTCGCGTGTGCTTTTCATGACAACAGCGATTTAATGTTTTCGAAGTCTCATGCGTGGTCCCTGTTTCGATCCAGCTTCCGGCTAAGGAAGCCTTCCATTCATACCATTGGACGTCAAATTGATATCAGACTAGAGGAAAAACTCCCTCCGATCCAGAAAAACCGATAACTACTTGTTCTGAGCATGTGAGAACGCTGTAGTAGGGCTATCCCAAGATTTCAGGGAGAGTTCGTTCCACCAGACTTGAATGACATTCATGAAGAAGGCCAAATCCTCAAATAGTAGATGAAACCATATATAAATTAGAGCAATTTTGGTTCAACGAATGAGAAACAACGAACCGTCGTCGGATCGTTTAGAGATAGTCTGGGGCGAACTGAATTCAAAAAAAAAAGTCGAAGCAAATGTGGGAAATCCAGTGGGATTCTTCTGCCATTATATTATTCGGTTTTATTTTCACTATTTTGCTTTCCCCATTCATAATAGCACTGACTGCTTCAAAGACGACCTTCAAAATGCGGAGTACCTACACTACCTCTCATACTGAGCCAAGAGGGTGCCAACCATCTCTCCTACTCGCTCTTCTTCTCGGCCGTTCTTCAAACAACCAATGATGTCGTTGTCGGCGATGTGTATCACAAAAAGACCATTCGGTTCCGGGCACAGAGATAGTCGAAAGATCTGAATTTAAATGCTGTTCTTTATCGTCAGAAGCACTAAACGAGAGCAATTGCTTTTTGAATCCCGAGGAATTTCGATCAATCCGTAAATCGCTACAATCTATTTATGTTTATACTAGCTTATCGATCTATAGATGGAAATAATTCATTTTCAGTAAACAATAAGCGGTAGTGAGCTTCTTCTTTCTAGAAGATTTTATAACACCTCAAATCCACACCCTCTACGTTCTTTGATGGAGGGAACCTCATGCCATCTGCCTTTATTGCGCTCATGAATTTATCTCTTTAAGATCGATAGAACTAGCTGAGAGACAGGCGAAACGAAGGACCCGCATGGTGTGGTGGTGAACGCTTTACTCCCCGGAAAGGACAATACCGCGTTCGTTCCCCACCATAGGCACCTGCGGTCCAGAGTTTTGCAAATATCTCAGCTTCGTTGAAGTTATATTTTGCAATATACCCTGCCGTTAAAAACAGTAGGCAGTAAGTAAAAGGTTAAAATTGTGATTATAACTATAGCCTCAGCTTAACTGGGTTCAGTGCCTATTTGGGCTCCCCAGATCAATCCCGTTGACGGGTGATTGCTGATGGCAAAAAGATCGATAGAACTAGCTGAGAGACAGCCGAAACGAAGGACCCGCATGGTGTGGTGGTGAACGCGTTACTCCCCGGAAAGGACAATACCGCGTTCGTTCCCCACCATAGGCACCTGCGGTCCAGAGTTTTGCAAATATCTCAGCTTCGTTGAAGTTATATCTGTTTATTATTCATAATCCACCTCCCAACGGTTTACCACCTTATCGTAGGTCAGCGGGGAGATTCATCCCTTCGGGCAGGGGCCCCCAAGCTGAGAAGTCCGACGTTACCATCAGGAAGCCCAGCTAAGGGTAAACCGATACCAGGATCCACCACTGTCCTGGTAGCAAACTAGTCGCATGGTGGCAAACGTCCCTCTGATCCACAAGGGCCACGACTGCCTGTGGTGGTGACGACCTGGGGCAGTCCTTGGCTTGGTTGACCTCGGGACACTAGGAAACACAACAGCTAAACCTGTAAAACTGCGAAAAATGGGGATTATGCTGGCATACGCACAATTTGTGAGGAAGGGT
Source organism: Angiostrongylus vasorum (assembly GCA_018806985.1). NCBI lineage: Eukaryota > Metazoa > Nematoda > Chromadorea > Rhabditida > Metastrongylidae > Angiostrongylus > Angiostrongylus vasorum. The sequence goes on along the minus strand of JADANN010000438.1, from coordinate 1,370,597 downwards.
CGTCCAAGTAAGTATCCAAGTATTATTCATAATTTTTTTAGTGCCCGCTCAGATTTTCCTCGTTTTCACAGCAAGCCGGTAGCTATCGATTGATGTCTTGATCATCTACGGACTTTCATTTCAACCCATTTCTATCAAATCAATGTAAGTCTGGCAAATATCACACTAAAGCATCTTAAAATCGAAAAAGTTGCTATGCATGAAATAAAAACGGTAGACATAAAAACGTAAATAACACAAACGTTGCAAATATTGGGTGGGCGCTGCTCAGTGGAAATAGTCTTGACCACTACTGAATTGCAATATAAATCACTTGCTCTTTAAAATCCGTAAAGCTTATCATACGCATCGATTGGAAGCAGGCTGTTCGGTGGAAACGGCGGTGTTTCCGCCACACAGAAAGCCCGCAATGACGGCATAGATAAAGGCGCAGACAGAGCAAACAATAGCAAGGGAACTACTTTGAACAATGTTTGAATACGAAAAAACAACCTACATTTTGCAATGGAATCACTGATTTAAGTAGTTTGAAATTAGTCGCGTCAAGTTTAGCGATGTACTTATCGGTGACAACCAGCACTCGTAACGAAGACTTGTTGAATCGATTGAATTTCTATAATGATCATTTAGAGAAAAGGAAATCATCATGACTATTGTAAAATTGTAAATTGTATTGTAAAAGCGTCTTCTTGTTCAAATTTTCAATATTTTCACTTTTTCAATCACACCAGCTGTGTAGTAAGTAGGAAAATCCGTAGAGAAAGTAAAGTACCGTCATCCAGTCGGATTCTCTCACTATAGTCAGAGCTCACAAAATGTGCTTTTCATAGGAAGTAAGCATTTTCGGCAATATTCACTGCTGAGAGTCAAGTCACCTTATCAGTGATAATCAGCGTGATAGCCTGTGGTAAAGTAGCATTTTTAGGTCTTTCAGTCTCACTAGTTCTTGAAAGGGCGCGTGTGGTGCGGTGGTAGGGAGACGCCCTACAACACACACGTGGAATTGATCCCCCGCACATGGCTCACCAAGTTTTCCATCCCTCCGGGGGTCCCAGACTTGTCTGGGAGGATAGCAGCACTGGCTCGATACATCGGTAGGCCACCGCGAGTCATGTAAATGCCAGATATGCATTCAATCACCTCCAACGATACTTAATGAAGTCGAATGCATGGCGCATCTCTCAGGGGATTCATCAACGCTGAGAGCTTTATCCTTCTTTTCAATTCTTAATTTTTTTTATTCTTTTAAAAAAAGTTTAAAAGCAAGGGAACAAGACTTCTTATCAATAATTTCGATAAAAATTCTTTATTAGAACTGGATTTTTACCTGAAAAAAAGGTGCTGAAAAGAACTTTCGTGTAAGGATGAGTTTTACGAAGAGCTGCAATTGCATCACAGTAGTTTAACGGATTATAACTGGGTTCATCACTCTGAAACTTTTTCCATTAATAAAAAAGTAATAAAAAAATCGATAATCGAAAAAAAATGTGGAGTGCGGTTGCCCAACACTAAAATCAAACTTTTTGCAATGGAAATGACAAGAGAAGAAAGTCCTGGAGAAGGAAATGGTTTCAAAAAAAGTACAACTCTTTAAAAGTGAAGCAGCATAGAAAAAGTGGTCAAAAGTGATTCATAGTTCTAAATAGAAAAGCAAAACACTACGAGGAATAAGAACACTACAATAAGTCAAATTTTCTTACCAGCGCCAAATAATCGCCTTTCCACGATTGTGAGTAACCCCAGCGCTCACGCTTACCATTTAAAGCACCAAATGCGGCAAGCTTTTCAGGTAAAGACTCTCTAAAATAAAAGGAATCTATTAAAAAATCTAATTGCAATGTTCGATGCTTATCAATATTCACAAGACATTAGGGACCAATGAGCCAATGGCTAGAGGGGCGCCACAATACACACAGATGCGACTGTTCGATCGCCTGCCCCGAGGAATTGAATCACCTCATTCATACGGAGCAGGCAAACCGTCAACAAGATTTCTCCGGGAAGATCAAGGTGCGAAATTCACGCATCGGTATGCCCCTTAAGGTAAATGTATATGTCAAGTATGCGTTCACTCATCTCTACGGTCCTTAATAGACAGTCGATGGATAACAACGAATACGTAGGAGATTGATCGGCGCCGATCACCTCATTCTTTATCCTTGCTAAGAAATAGAAATCAGAGATTGCTGATAAGAGATCCCAGGATCGACTTTCTATTAACCTCGGCACTAGAATATGAATGCATCGTTTTCTTGTTCAGCAATCGCGAGGTTGTTAAACAGCATACATTTACTTCCATAGAAAAAACACAATACAATATAACAGCAGCTGACGTCTCGGCAGTGTCGCCTTCTTCAGAGCCTGGAAGGGTACACTAATATGTAATTTACTGGGTCAAACACTTCAACAACGCAAACGGAAAGGTGAAAAACTCCATGGTAATTACGTGGTCAACAGCTTCTCGAAAATACCCACCGCTTTTTTACGTGACTTCTAATGAGAAAGGTTAGAACAGCTGATTCTAGTCGCATATGGTTGATGACTGCACCACCCCACATCAGAAATTGATGCGAGCATACGGGGGCAGGTCGCGTATGACCTCTGGGCATTCATCCCTGCTATTCATTGTAGCATTTTTGGCGTTTATCCAAAAAGCCTCAAGAAGTTTTCGCACTGGTGTTCTAGTCTCCTGTGCAAGGGACTTTTACTTCAAAATCATCTCCGCTATGCTTTTGTATTCTATGCGTGCCTAGTGGGGTACATTGTTTTAGTTTTCGTTTGCCATCTAGGTGTTCTTTTATACGGATACATAGAGGTCTGCCCGTTTCGCCAATATATTCATCTCCGCAAGTACTACAAGAGATCAGGCATGTCGTACTTGGACTCATGCAGCCTCCGTCCGTGCCGTAAGGGCAAATTACACAATTCTTTGTTCCACATAGACGGTCGTATAGGAGGTTACCAACTAATTTGCGACGAAGAGTATTCGATGGTATTTCAACTATCGCTACCGATTCCTCTAGATCTGCACTTCTTAAGCATCGCTTTATCGCTACACTTATCTCAACGCTAGTAATGGGCAACATTAACGGGACTTTCTTTTGGCCAAGTGTTTCGCTTGGGCGCGTCGCTCTCCTTCTAAACTTATATCGTGGGGTTACTATTTCGTAGCCATTGGAGATGGCTATTTGCCGAGCCAAGTGGTGCGATTCTTCCTTTAGCTGCCTGGTTGTGCACACAGAGGTGGCTGTTCGAAACATGTTTCTCACAAACGCCCTCTTTGTGTGTGAAGGGTGGGAAGAAAGGAAATGAACGAGGATGTTCTTGTTACTTGGCTTTCGGTGCCACTTTGTCATGTAACCGCCACTTGATAGGTTTGTTTGAACGTTTAAAAACGGAAGCCAGTTTTTTCTCGGTTTCTCCCGGGTGAACTTAATGTACTCAAACTGCTCGTTCAATAATTCAAAGCATTTGTCCATCTCCTCCTGCGTAGAGAAGATGATAAAACAATCATCTACATACCTGCAGTAGAGTAGTGGCCAGAGATCGAGAACATGAGTTTCTGTCTTAGACATAAACACAATGGGAAAGTAACTTCCACGTCCGACTTTCTATTAACCTCGGCATTGATCAAGTAATTCTTCGTATTCTTGTTGAGCAGACACGAGGTGTTATTTTTTATTCTTTATTCACGAACAAGCTGACGTTTCGGCGGATTTCGCCTTCCTCAGAGCCTGGAAAGGTCATGTTGACAGCAATCTATTCGGCCAAACACCTCCATAACCAAACAGAGAAAACGCTGAACCAAGATTTCAATCACAATGAACACAGCTTTGCACACTCACCGCTTTCTATGAGGCTTCCACTGAGTATGTCGCGTGGCGACCAACAGCACAGAGTTCACATGGAAGCGTAATATGCCCCTCCCATCAAAATAACAGCCTTATATACTGCCCAATATCACGCGTGATAATGAGGCATTCTTCCCTGCGGTTCATTTTCGGATTTCTGGAATTAATCCGGAACGCCTCGAGAGTTTTGCGCGCTTGTGTTCTCGATTCCTGCGCGAGGATCCTCGTGAATAAAGAATAAAAAATAACACCTCGTGTCTGCTCAACAAGAATACGAAGAATTACAATGGGAAAGTTTGGTGCTAGTCGCTGTCCCATTGCCAACCCCCTTTATTTGCGCGAAATATTTCCCAGACCATCTGAAAATCGAGCAGTTTAGGCACTCCTTTAAGAAAGTGCTGAGCTGCTGGATGGACAAGCCATGCATTTTTATTCTTCCTTCATGTACAGCAAGAAGTTCGAATGGCTTGTATTCCGGAGTCATTCGATACGCTGGTGTATAGCGCGGTAACGTCGAAGGACTCCATCACGTACGCGTTATTAGGAGATGCGTTACGTAGACGTTCTAGGAACATTTGGGTGTTTGTGAGGTGAATTGGATGTGGTTAAGCAACTGGGTAAGTATTAAGTTTAAAAACCAGGTTTTTCTATCCGTTGGCCCGTCTACACAGCTGATGATGGGTCTAACCTTAAATGATGACGGATTGGTTGACGCAGGACCATCAAGTAATACCAACTTATGTGTTTTAATAAGTAGGCATAGGACGGGACATGTTGATTTATCGATTTTAAAGTGCGAAAAACCCGATGGTTTTAAACCTGCAGCCTTTGCCACACTGACGCATTGACTGTTTAGCTTTCGGTATTGACTTTTGTATTCCTTTTCAGAGGATCGGCGATAGAGGGTAGCATCACTAAGATGTTCCTCTGTTATCTCAACATCCAGCTGGCGAGGAATAACTACGAACTCTCCCCCCTTATCCTTAACAGACAATCTTATTGTTTTCGAGTTTATTAATTCTCTAATTTCTCGTATGCCAAATTTTTGTGCAGCTGTAAGCTTAGAAATAAACTTTCTATCGCGGTAGTGATTAAGGGTCTTGAGAACGCCATCCGAAAACATGCGGAATTTTTTTCAACTCCATCGCTAGGGTCCTGCTGTGTAAAAAACGTTTTAGGGAACGGAGATGGTGGTAATATCGCCTCCTCTTGTTTTTTATCTCTATTTGATTTTTCGTGTTTGGCCTAATAGCGGTGTCGATCTTGCCTCATAAAGGTTGCATGCTATCCTACGCAGTGTCGTTTTAGAAATGGGCTGTTATGGTGCAAAGTTTGGGCCCAATTCTAATAGCGAACGCGCACTCTCAGGTATTGTTGTGCCCTCATCACGGTGACCCTAGATTTTCTTGGTGCATTACATTAGACCTAATAAAATCGCATGTCAATATTGACCCAGCAACTATTCTCGTCCAAAGGCGATCCTCCAAATACAAAGCACAAAAAATCTTCCTTTGTCGCACACTTCTTCATTCTGGCAAACATCTCATTCTGCTTGCTTCAACCTTGTGCGACTATAATCAGCTGTTCTAACCCTCCTCATTGGAAGCCACGTAAAAAGCGGTGAGTTTTTTCGAGAAGCTGTTAATCATGTAATTACCATGGAGTTTTTCGTCCTTTTTAAGTGTTATTGAAGCATTTGGCCAAGTAAATTGTATATCAGTATACCCTTCCAGGCTCTGAAGAAGGCCATGCAGCCGAAACGTCAGCTACTGTTGTATTGTATTGTGTTTTTCTATGGAAGTAAATGTATGCTGTTTAACAACCTCGCGATTGCTGAACAGGAAAAGGACGCTGATAAGAGAGTTCAGCAAGCCAGAAGATAGAAAATACGATTGAATTTGAACAGAAGGCAATTCTATTTGCCAGCTTTAACAAATAACAATGAGGTGCGATGAAGGTCTGTGGCTAAGAAATGGAAATGCTGTAGCATGTTGATTTGATGATTCCAAGAAGAACAACGATTGACCATTATTTCAGTGAGGAAAAGAGCAGAAGGCAACTCTCTGCGAACATGCCAGTGAGTAAAATATTAACAGCACGGATGTCAGAGAAGCCATCAATTCCGCTTGCGGATTCAACTACGTCTACGGATGACAGTGGTGAGCAGCAAAACGAATACGAGAACTGCTTTCGTGAACATTTCATGTGAGGATGCGCTACCTATGAACTTAAGGATAACAATACTTGGGAAATTTTCATTATAATGGTTTAAGTCCTAGGCAGTATATTTTAATAACTACTTAAATGGCCCGTATTCGTAAAAGAGTCGTGAGAAACACATCACAATTTCCACCGAAATGGTAATTTGCTGATCGGGCGTGTCCTATTTCATGGACCTTCGAAATAGCATTGTTAGGACATTCTCACATCGTCACGAAAAGCACTAACCAATCCTTTGGAATCAAGAAGAGGTCACCCACCTTATGATTACGTCGTCACCGAGCCGGTAATGATTACTGGCATTGATTTACTCCCAGCTGAATTTCCGGAGGATGGAATATTGAATTCTTTCTCAGTATAGGAAACTCTAGAGGATGAACCGACGACATACATCGTAGTTCGACATCCAGGAACATACGCAAAAACGATGAGGGCGAAACGCATTAAGAGAAAGAGGAAAGCTATTATATTTATTTTTTCTTGGAAATATTAGTAAGGATCCTGAGAAGTACCGTAAATGTTGTGGTACTGTGGCGAGTATCGTAGCCGCACGCCATCGTTGATGAACAACACGGAGTTTGGTGACAAAGGGCGCCAACACAATCGGTGGCGCCGGCCAGCGAATGTTTTTACCGAGGTCGGGCATTTGTCGTACACCCCTGAAATGTACGAATCACTATGTTAACGATGACGAAGAAAAAAATCTAGAGTGTTTCTCATTACTTTCTATGAGATGGTGAAGATGATTTCGAAGTTGTATTGAAATTGCTTGTGATTTTTTATTCTCCACTTCAGCATATCTCATAGTCAGGAAAAAAATGCCGATATGGAAAAAAAATGACACATAAACGGCTCATATCGACTTTCAGTCACATTTGAGCTTTGTCAATTATTCCATCAATACTACGAATGAACATATAAATATAACGTCTTACGGCGGAAGTATCGCCATCGCTAGATTCTTTCCAATAGCTTTCACTAAGTGGCGAAAAACGAATATGGAAAGACTATATCCTTTAATATTAAGTGACAGAACAGATTAAAAGATTGTAAGTAGGCCAGCGATAATAAGGCATGTTATTTGAACGACAGGGCTCATGTGGTGCAGTGGTCTGAGGGCGCCCTGCAACACACACGTGGAATCGATCCTTGCGCCCATGGCCCACCAAGCCTTCCAACCTTCTGGGGTCGGCAAATTGGCACCATAGTTGTCTAGGAGGATAGCAGCACTGGCTCAATACATCGGTAGGCCACTGCTAGTCATTGTAAAGGCCATATATGTATTCAATCACCTCCGAACGATGCTCAATGAAGTGGAATGCATGGCGCATTCCTCAGAGATTGTTCAACGCCGAGAGCTTTATCCTTTATCCTTTCATTTGAAGGACTATGATGATGCATTTTAAGGGTGCGGTATGTTCGTGTAACAAAACATGTTGTGTACATGGTAAATGGATACCTGGTTCGATTGTACTGCAGTTTAATTTGTTCAGCTACAGTAATCTCTTGCAGGTGTATGGTATCAAGAACAAACCGGAATAAATCAATGACGTGGATGATGTAACTGCGAAGCTTGAAGCGCTTGTAGGCGGCCATGATTTTGTAGACGGCCTTTGTCTGTTTATATCGTCGCCTAGCAATTGCACCGCGAAAACATCTAAAAAGAATTAGTAATATTCTATCATCGAATCTTGAAAACCACTCCTTTTGTTTCATCGAAGCTACTTCTTCCCCATATATCGAGGAATGAGTTAAAGTGGGCAGAAAAAAAGGTAGTACTTAGCACGTTTAATTTATTCCAGTCATCTACATGATTTATAGAGGTTTTTTGGAACTGGACGAAAATCCTGATGAGGAATTTTATTGCATAGCGGCAATTGAGTAGTATATGGCCCAAACGTTGTTGTTATGCATGCATTGCACTAAAGGCGAATGTACTGCAGAGGTTAGAGATGTCTTGCAGTACACGTCGTTGGTTCGATCCCACGTCCAGCACAAACCACAAGCTTTAGCTGGGACCATGTTTGTCTAACTTGATACATGGATAGGCCACCACAAGTCATTTCATAGGATAAATATGCATTAAGCCACCTCTAACGATGTTTAACGAAGTTAGAAATAACGGTCCGCAATTACGTCATCTTCATTTGGCCCACGGCATCGTTCTTATAACATCAAGCGTTGGCCAAACGGAACGAATGCTTCCTCACTTTCCTAGCTGTTTTTTTGTTCTCTTCAAAATATTATCCATGCTGTTGTAAGCTATCTGTTCTATTTACGTCAGAAATCGTTTCAAAATCCAATCCAGAAGGAGAAACATCCTGTAGAAATAGACTTGACTATTGACAAATCACTGACAACGACGGCAGGTGGGCGATAGTCGCTGATATTGTCAGGGTCTTTCGTTTTTGCAACAACACCCTCCAGCTGATCTTTCATTGATTTGGAACTTCCCATTAGGCAAACGAAATATGTGAAAAGCCGAGCTAGTTTGCTGATTGGGAGTGGCAGTGGGTTATTCAAATATTCGGTTCTAATCCTAGCAAGACCAAGTATTGTACAACTTTCTACTAAAGAACAGAATAAGTCGGAAGAGAGAATTGTTGACAAGACATATCCATGCTCACTAGCCTAATATTTAGGCATGTGGATTTGGCTGTCGAATAAATAGGAGTGGGTTTTCTGCATTTCCTTCATGAAAGCAGTAGGTGGAGAAGCAGCCTTGACGGGAGTTGCTGCTGATCTCTTAAACCTTTGTAGCTTCAGCCAGTACGGCTATTCTTCTTCCTTTAAGATAATGTTTTATCGCTTCCTTCAGATGCCTTACAAGTTTGGACTTATGTGATTGTTTGCAACTCGCGCGATTGCGCATTGACGTATCAGCTCGAATATCTCTCTATATAGACATCTCGTAGCGACTTTCTAATCTTCGACTTTTTAGTTTTAGCGTGAAGGTATGGGTAAAACAATCGCAATAGTCATCCAAGTTTTCGATAACGGTGTTTTTCCAAAATCCGATTAAACACATTTAGAAAACCGTAATCGGATTTCCTCTTCCTTTTCTGTAAAAAGGAGCTTTCTGTGGGAAGGAGATGGTCTGGTGCCATGTAAAATTCTGGAGACAAACACTTCCAAATTTAACTTCAACGATGTTGAGATATTTGCAAAACACCGGACCGCGGGTGTCCGCGGTGCGGAACGAACGCGCTATTGTCCTTTCCGGGTGATTGCTAATGGCAGAGATCGATAGAACTAGCTGAGAGACAGGCGAAAAGAAGGACCCGCATGGTGTGGTGGTGAACCGTTACTCCCCGGAAAGGACAATAGGGCGTTCGTTCCCCACCGCGGACACCTACGGTCCGGAGTTTTGCAAATATCTCAGCATCATTGAAGTTATTTTCCGCAATATACCCTGCCATTAAAAAGAGTAGGCAGTAAATAAAACGTTTAAGACTTCCAAATTTAGCCTATCCATTCATCGTACATAGAAGTTTGTCGGGATTAATACCTCTCCTGGCCCTAGTCGTTGTCGACTAAGAAGAACTGTTTGATAGCATAGAGACAAAAACCAACCAATTCACATGTTGCATGGGTTCATTTTGTCCATCTTTGTTATAATCAGAAAAAAGGAGACAATTAATGGTCATTATTACTCACAAGGGAGCATGTGACGCAGTGGTCGGAGGAGCCTTACAACACACACGTGGGATTGATCCCAGCGCTCACGGCCCACTAAGCCTTCCATCCCACCTGGGTCGGCAAACTGGTACCAGACTTGTCTGGGAGGAAAGCAGCACTGGCTCGACATATCGGTAGGCCAACGCGAATCATTGTAAAAACCAGATATGCATTCAATCACCTACGAACAACACTTAATGAAGTGGAATGCATGACGCTTTCCTGAGGGATTGTTCAACGCCGAGAAAGTTACTAAATCCGCTAGAGAAACTCACTTTTTGCAAGAAGACGACAACTTCTGGAAGTTTCTGACTTCGTAACTCTTCAAGTCGAAAAACAGTTCTTGGATTTCGAATGAACACCTTAAATAGACTGATTTCCAAAAACTCTATCGATATCGGTCCTCGGCAATTGAGTATCGAACTAAATACATTTTTTAGTTGGTTGGGCGAAAAATCAAGCAAATGAATCATTTTTAAGTGATAGAGCACAGTTACAAAGAAGTATAACAATCTGCGTATTATAGACCGACCTTTGTTTTGCCGTAAGTGCAGTCCTCATCGAGTCCAATTTGCTTCAGAATTATGGACGAGTTATCACACGGTGATCCATTACGTGGATTCGGCCATGTTTGAGGACACAACAGTTTGTATCTGAACAAAATAAGCGTAACCGCTTGCCTTATAGTATTGTTGTTTATTGTTAGTTCATCCAATTTTCTCACTATTAAGAGAATTGCTAAAAACGTTTGTTTAACCATAATGATGCTGAAATAATCGCAAAACTTTCGCACCGCAGGTGTCTGTGGTGGGGATTGAACACGCTATTATACTTTCCCTTGGCTAACGCGTCCAGGTCTTAACCTATAGGTGCTGTTGAACCAGTTAAGGTGAAGTCGTAGTACAAATCACATTGTAATCACTTTTTATTTACTTCCTATTCCTTTTTTCATGGCAGGGTATGATATGAAACATAACCTCAAGGTGGGCGCGTTAGCCCACGGAAAGGGTAACAGCGTGCTCGATTCCTACCACAGATACCCTGCGGTCATCGGTATCACTGTGGTTATATTTCACATCATACCCTACCACGAAAAAAAGAATAGGCGGTAACAAAAAGTGATTACAATGTATGTTTGCTTCTATCACTGTAAATTTGACGGCGGTCGGGCGATGAAAATCGTCCTCATTGATGTTCTTAAATTTGTCTTATGGAAAGGTGGAAGATTTCACCCAAACATAACAAATAAGGAAAAAAGAAGTAAGCTAATGCACTGTGACAGAGTCCAATGGGCTACTCATGGGCAGTTACTTGGTATGAGCAGTGAAAGACGGCACCACACCAAAGAAGTGATGCTGTTCTATTTCTTATTCATAAGGTAAGCGGAGCTCAGTAAGCACTTCTGGTAGTCCATAGAGGTAAGGAGACGTTCTACTGTTGCTCACTCGAGCTACTCAATAATCATTGTCCTCTCTAACAGAACCAGACAAACCCAATACTCGGCGGAGCCCCCGACCTATACGTTGTTACCCTCTTGCCACAGATGGTGAAAAATAAAGATCATGCAAAAGGCGTTAACCTCGTCATGTCCATGGAGTGGTCGGAGCCAACTGAATAGATCGGACTCGCGATGGGGTCGAATGAAGACCTTACCGTTACCAGTTCGGTTACATAATGAGAAGCAGAAATACAGCTAACAAGATGGAAAGTGATTTAGTGATTTCAAGACCACGAAACTTGTGGATGACTCAAAATAAATGTGATTTGTAACTCTAACCCACTTCGCTTGAGATGCATTGTGTACAATGCATTTGGTGGGAAAATAGTAGCCTTCTACGTTAAACCAAAATCTCAGCTCATATTGATCTTCGTTTATTGCAAAGAAAATCGCTATTATCCAGAAATCTTTGTCCATAGGATATCAGTTCTCTTGTACTGTCATGATAAAGTCAAGGTTATATTGAGGGATTTGCTAAACGAATATACGGGTGATTGCTGGTGGCACTGGTAGATAGAAAACTAGCAGAGAGACAAGCTAAACGAACGACCAGCATGGTGTACCGGTAAGCGCGTTAGTTCTGAAGAGGGTAATCCCGTGTTCGATCACCACTGCAGACACCTGCAGTCCAGAATTTTGCAGATCAGTGCCGTGAAAAATTGTGATGAGCACCGAGTAGAAAAGTTGGGCGAATATAATTTAAAAACAATGGTTAATTCAATTAATTCCACCTGTTGATAAATCGCTCATAGCTGCATCGGTAAGCAAATCCTGCACGTCGTACACGAATATTTTCGAGAAGACCAAGATAGCGAACTTGATGTTCAACACGTTCCATATCGAAAATAATACTACTTTTTTCTTCATTCGGTTTAATACAACGAATATAATGAGGTTCCTTGCTGGCCAACTGAGCCACCAAGGTCGACATCGAATTCTGTAAAAAGTAAGACTTCTCTACTTTACATTTAAACGCATTTTAACAAGAATCCTACACTTTCACTGTCAAGCGAAAAGTCCACCCTCATTCGTTCGCCTTTCATATTTTCAACCTGCCTTCAATAAAATAACCATTAATGGAACAGTACTACCAATTTTCCCTACCATTTTCTCCTGCCGTGTTAAGATTCCACGTTCTTTCAGGTGTTTTCTTTTATTAGAACAAAAATGAAAACACCTTAAAAAAGATAACCAGCCGTTGGTGGTCGCCGATTCACTTGAGTTACTGACTTTGAACCGTCCGGGAATAACGACTGAAGTAATCGGCTTTTGCTGAAAATTCCCTCAATAAGATGGCCACTAATGTTACTTGTAATAGTACCACTATTTCAACTCGTCATTTACAAGCTTTTATGCTCACTTGAAAACAGTTTAACGCTTGTTTTTTGAAGTCAAAACCCATAAGTCACTGTAAGTGGGAAGGGAATAAGTAATAACGTCTAGAGAATAAGTCACTGTTTTCTTGATGAGCAGAAATGAGATTTACTTTGGTATTACGCGAAATACAACCGTTAGTGGCACTGATCGATAGAACAAACTGAGACAGGCGAAACGAGGGACTCGCACGATGTGGATGATGAGCGCGTTAGCCCTCGGAAAGGGTAATAACGCGTTCGTTGCTCACCGCAGACACCTGCGATCCGGAGTTTTGCAAGTATCTCAGCATCGCTGTGATTAGAGATGAGATTATTATTACAATATTTTTTTGACAGCAGTTAAGGTTTCTGATAGAGTTCGTCCTCTTTACAGCTTGAAAAGTTCAAAAGAATACACAGTTCACCTCAAACAAAGGCTTCCGTAACCTCTACAGATTACCTCGAAGCTAAGGTTTCAATTTTTATGGGATCTCATATGTAAACCTCGGTTTTAAAAAGTATTTGAAAAACCTTCTATCTAAAAAAAAGAGCTGGAAAGTCAACATGACGTTGAAAAATTCTCTTTGCTGTTTTTACAATCTTTCAGAGAATTTATGAAAAGGAAATTGAACTGAAAGCACCCTCTGGTTGTTGCTTCCAGGACCTAAAGTCATCCTAGCTAGGAAATCTCCTCTGCTGCACTTTTGCTTTTTAAAAAGTGATCCACCTGTTATACAGTAGCCTCTTCAGATCTTGAAACAACGTGTCTCTGTTCTTATCCATAAATCCATTCACTGAATACGCCACATCACCGGCGTAATGGGTAATTCTAAAGAAAAATCTCATTATCGATTGAATAAAAAATGTTTTTAAATACAGTTATATTTTTGTTGTTCATTCTTCTTCACGGTCACTTATAAATACTCATGCTTTCTTTCTAGTCATAAAATCTGTAAACAACACAAAACAACTAAACAATAGTCGACTGTTAGTTTTTTCTCTATGACAGAAACTTACTTGAACTCGTCGTGTTTCACAGTTTTGTCGGATTGTTTCAATCCACGACTGCTGTAGTGCTTGTGTGACTGAAGATTTTTGTCCAACTCACTGAGGAACACCTACAAAACCACCGTACTCCTTACTAAAGTCCTATACAAATTCATTCAACAATTAAATAATTCAAGTGAGCAATAAACGCTCCACAATTTTATAAATAAGCGAAGAGAACGTCAAATTTTTTATTTTCTGCCTCCTAGAACTTTTCACGGCAGGGTATGATGTGACTTACAACCACAACGGTCCCGGAAAGGTAAATCGTGGTTCAATCTGGCTCGAGATCAACGTTTTGAGAATATCTCAACATCATTGTGATTGAGCTAAGATATTCTACTATTTCCGTAGTTCATGAGGATCTATCGCTCCATTGGCACGATTAGGTGAACATCGAAGTATAGTCAATTATAAGAAAAGTATTTTAGTAAAAAAACAACACAAAATATCGAAATGGTCGGAAAAAGGAATAGAGCCTGAGTCGAAAAGAAAAGATAATGGAAGAAAGTAGGGCTATTGAAGGGTATAATTCCAACAGAAAATTGGCTCAACTTCACAACTTTCCAGCATTTTTCCTGTTTCTTCAAATACCAACTTTAAAATCTTATTTTCTAAATAATTTTTAAAGTTGATTGAAAGTTTAATAGAAGTTTTACAAGGAATGATGACTATGGATTGAATAAGCTAAGCAACCAACCTGATCGGTTACGTTCCCAACTGAAGCGCAAGCATCGTCAAGTACGGAAAGAATTCCGGTTCGTGGCATTTCAACCAGATCACATATTATTTTGTTGTTGAAGTAGTCGATTTTTGACCATTTAATTCCCTCTCGTTCGTATTCCTCTTGTTCTTGTTTCAAGACGAGTTCGATAAATAGCTGCTGTAGCTTTTCGTTACAATAATTGATACAAAGTTGCTCAAAACTGAAAAAAAGAGACGAAAGAGATCTATAAGAAATAAAGTGACTACCGCGAATAAATCACTGAGACAAGCAGGAAGAAGAAGGAAAAAAGACTCAAACAAAAAACAGAGAAAGAGCGAGAATGAGGAGGAAGTAGAAAGAGTCACTTCACTTTTTTTTCTGAGAGCTTTTTTACATAGTACATTTCAGAAACAGAGAAATTTTATGGTAAATAATAAAAAATAGAAAATAAATATTTTTTTCAAGAAAAACTAAATAGATTGGTGCACTCTGACAGATTCTTCCAGTGTTCTCTTATCTCAAAACTGTTCCCTTCCTTCTCATTTCCACCTAGTCTCTTTTCCTTCTTTTTCTCCTTGTTCAATGTTGTTTTTTTTTTTTGCCTCAAAAACTTTTAGAATCGTGAAAAGTCGATGTGAAAGAAGAAATGTAGAACTTAATGAGCCAATTACTGTTTACCTATTGGCGTCAAAAATTTCAAATCCATAAATATCCAGGACGCCGATTACGGTACCTTTGTTGTATTGAGAATTCTGTTTGAAAGCGATCGATTCGTTAATCTTCTGCACAACCCATGAGAATAGTCGTTCATAGACGGCCTGTAGAGCAAGAATAAACTCAACTTAATGTACGAGTTCACCGGTGTCGATCTCATCAACGTGGTCCCACAATGAAAATAACTTTGCTCAGTGATGGCTATTATAAGGCTATTATGAGTACCTATGCGGTATTCTATATTATCTATTCCTCCTCTTATTTTGCTTTCTTTTTTCTCTGGTTTCGCTTCAACGATTAGTCCATTAGAGGGTGAACTGCATTTTCACTACATTACTGTCTCGTCGTGTGAGGTGCGTGTGCGCAGTGGTTGGAGGCACCACCGCGACACACATGGAGTCGATCCCCGCGCCCATGGCCCACCAAGCCTTCATCCTCCGGGGTCGGCAAATTGGTACCAGACTTGTCTGGGAGGATAGCAGCGCTGGCTCTGATACATCGGTAGGCCACCGCGAGTCATTGTAAAGGCAAGATATGCATTCAATCACCTCCAACGATACTTAATGAAGTCGAATGCATGGCGCATCCCTCAGGGAATGATCAACGCCGAGAGCTTTAGCTTTATTTTTTACTGTCTTACCGTAGTCACTTACACGGAATGGTAAGAAGGATACGAATCCATAAATAATGAAAGAAATTTAACCACAATGTTGCTGAGCTATTTGCAAAACTAGCACCACTGGTGTCTGGTGAAAAACCGAATACGCTACTACCCTTTCCGCGGGCTAACGCGTTCACCACCACACCATGCGAGTGCTTCGTTTTGCCTGTTTCTCAGCTGTGTTATTGACCTATAGGCGCTTTCAGCAATCACCAGTCAACGGGATTAATCTAGTGAGCAAAAATTGGCATAAACCCAGTTAAGCTGAAGCTATGGTATAAATGAAAGAAATTGTTCTGAACTGATTCTTAAACAGGTCTGTGCAGATTAAGCAAGTATGTATAAATAAAAATGAGAATAGGACCTCAGCCAATGCATCTCTCGTGTAGAGGGCTGCGTTTACATCATGAATTTTTGCCACCACATCACCACAGGCAGCTACCACCTAAAATCATGTTGTAATAAGGCATGAAGTAGTATTTCAAGGGTTAGAAATTCCTTTACGAAACGAAAACTCAGAGGACCGATAGGCTCTGTTTTACGGTAAAATGAAAGCATTTTCATTGCCTACACTCTTAGACAGCTGCACATCTTCTTGTTACAGTAAAACAGTCTGTCTTCGACAGAACTTTCTCGTTCTTCGAAAATCCTCTTAGTCTAAGCAGTCGATTTTGTATACGATCTTTTAAAAGTTTTCTTTCTCATCGATTGGCGATCAATTTAAGATATTCATTCATATGTAAAAACGATTAGAAAAGAGAGTATAAGTCGTTTACTGTAGAGGAATACACCGAGAAATGTAAGGAAATCTATTTGGCACTCTACTAACAGAACTCATTGAGTAGGTTCAACTTCTATAATTGTTCACGCCTTCAATGATGACGATTCTCACCAGAATAGTGAGATTTGTGCTGCACTTTACCGAGATGCGCAAACGGTGAACAGTTCTGTCATAGAATACGAGAATACATTTGAAATATTTTTATATTCCTGGTGGTGGCCATCTTTGTAAAATGAAGATTTCAGGCTCTCTGTGCCACTATACTTCCTTAAAAGATTCCATGCATGAGCAAGCTTCCATTTTGTATTAGGGACCCCTGGAAATCATAACCGAAAAAACAACCCATGCTTTTTATTCCATTATTTTAAAGTCAGACGTCAAGATACAAAACAAAACCCCATTCAAAACTTTATGGTGAAGATGGAAACCATGAAGATAAGAAGGTCAAAGACAAGCCAATATCATCGGTGAGAACCCAAACGAAATCAACGGGTTAAGCGGTTCAAACCTTTACGCATATTTCTATGTGAGAATTTCTGCATTTATAACGTTTTGGCAAAAAATTTGGTTGTTTCGTAATAGTTCGTATAACCCTTTGGTCGAAAGAGTTGAATGGAAAGAAAAATTAGGTCATTCTGTACTTTTCAAACCAAGGTTTTACAATCCACCATTTACTCTCTAGCTGAAAATTAAGATAGATATCCAAAATAAGCTGATTTACTTGTGAAGTAAGAGCTTTCTGTAATTCCTCCGGTGTAACCGACAGGCACCTAGCAGCCTTCTGAAGTCCTTCGGTGTTCGAAACATGGCAATCACCATTTGACGTCTCCGAATCGACGAATGTGATGGTCCCCAGATGAAGCACACCAGCAATCACCGACCATAACTAAGGCAATAAATGTTATTTACTATGTGATTACAGGTCTCTTGCGTCAACCCCATGAGGAATTCACAAGAAGGACTGAGCAGCTACAACTACAGAAATATACAATATTGAGTTAGTTCTGGAGAACTACGTGTTACCTCATATTTGCCAATGCACCACATTTTTCAGCTTTCAGTAAGCTGACATGAGGTTTTATACTACAAGTGTCTGAATTTGGTGATATTTTAGAAAATTTTCCCTTACACGAATCTGAAAAGCTGATCGTGCTGATGTAAAATAAAGGATAAAAAGCTATCGGCGTTGATCAATCCCTGAGGTATGCGCCATGCATTCGACTTCATTCAGTATCGTTGGAGGTGATTGAATGCATATCTGGCGCTTTACAATGACTCGCGGTGGCCTACCGATGTATCCAGCCAGTGCTGGCTATCCTCCCAGACCAGTCTGGTACCAATTCTGCCAAGCCTGGAGGAATGGAGATGCTCGGTGGGCCATGGGCGCCGGAATCGATTCCACGTGTGTGTAGCAGAGCGCGCCTGCGACCACTGCGCCACACGCACTTTTTCTCTTCTACATTGCAAGCAAAGTTTTAGTAGTCCGAGGAGCTCAGAAAAACTGTCCTAAACTATAACCACGGCTTAACTGGGTTCAAAGCCGATTTGTGCTCTCCAGATCATTCCTATTGACGAGTGATTGCTGACGGCACAGATCGATAGAACTAGCTGAGAGACAGGCGAAACGAAGAACCCGCATGGTGCGGTGGTGAACGCGTTACTCCCCGAAAAGAACAATAGCGCGTTCGTTCCTCACTGCAAACACCTGCGGTCCGGAGTTTTGCAAATATCTCAGCAATCTTGTGGTTGTATTTCGCGTAATAACCTACCATAAAAAGTGTAGAAGGCAGGAAATAAAAAGTAAAATATTGTGAAGTCCGAGGAGTATTCATATCTAATGGTGAGGAAATGTCATGACTCAAAATGGAGAGTTTGAGCTATGAAAAATCTGAACGCTGTACACAACTGTGAATATCGACTCGGATCATCGACTCTGAGGAAGACGAAGAGGTCTAAACGTTAGCGGAATAAACATCTATATCAAACTTATAGTCAGCTCAACAATCCGAGAAGTATTCATTATCAATTTTGGTTCTGTAATAGCATTTTTTCTCTGTCTTACACTCTGGGCTCAGTGCCGATTTGAGCTCACCAGATCAATCGCGCTGACGGGTGATTGCTGATGGCAGCGTTAGATAGAAAACTAGCTGAGAGAAACGCAGAGCAAGAGTCTCCGTGGCGCAGTGTGTAGTGCGCGAGTCCCCGGAAAGAGGAATCGTGGTTCGATCTAGCCCGGCGTACAAGTCTTGAGAATATCTCAGTATCGTTGTGGTTTTACCACAATGTTTAGTGCTTTCCTTCAATGCTTTAGCTCATCATTGTTAGAAGCGGATATTCTTGCAATACTGCGATGTAGTAAGTTAAGTGATTTTACCTCTCTTCCCGAAACAGTAATTCAAGACAAGAATGAATCCTACATTCCTATCCAAAAAGCCCATCTAAGAGTAAACATATGTCAAAAACCGTTGCGGTCCAAAAATAAAATCTGACGGCAATGCTGTAAACGTCTTTCCACTGTTGAAGAACTTTCGGTGATAGATGACATGGAAACTCCTTGGTAAGGAATTAACCTCAGGGAGAATGATCTCGCTAACCGACAAAACACACTCAGGCAAAAATTTTGCAGCACTAAGGAGCATTTGTAGGGCACATGTGGCGCAGTGGTCGGAGGCGTCCTCAACACATAAGTGGAAATGATCCCCGCGCCCATGCCCCACCAAGCCTTCCATCCCTCTGGGGTGGGCAAATTGGTACTAGACTTGTCTAGGAGGACAGCAGCACTGGCTCGATACATCGACAGGTCACCGCGAGTCATTGTAAAGGCCAGATATGTATTCAATCACCCTCACGGTGCTTAATGAAGTCAAATGCATGGCGAATCCCTCAGGGATTGATCAACGCCGAGAGCTTTATCCTTTTTATCCTTAAGTAGCATTTGTAGGGAAGGACCATCCAAGTAGGAGTGTACTTTCTTATAATATTGAAAACTAGCATTTAATATTAATCTCTTCTTAATTAGTGTTTTCTGAAAATCGAGTGGGAGCCATTTACAACGAATATTAACTAGCTCAACTAGTCTTAACGTTACTAAGGGGTCAGTATTTGACACATTTAGAATATTTTCAAGTTTCAAAGAAAAAAACTGTAGTACTTGACCTCATCAATATCGCTGTCGTCGAAAGTACTGATAGCTTTGAAGGACTGTTGTACTTCTTTAAAATCGTGGGCATCATCAAGTGAGGATACCTTGAAAAATAATTAAAGTAGGCTTCCTAGGAAACCTTTCCACTACTGCATACATCAACACCTCAATGGCAGGAAGAAGTTATTATATTTGGACACCTATACAGCCAAATCCGATGGTAGAACGTAGAATCAATTGAACAACGATGATTTAAAAAATGAAGGTTAAGGTTTTGACGATAAGGATTTTCTGTCACCTCTTTGGCAAGTCTTAGCAAAAAAAAAATTACCACCCCTCTTCCATGAATCACAAAGACGTATAGCGAGTTCCTTCGACGACGAAACGAGAACGTTCAATCTAACCCGTCTATATCGGGACCCCAGGGGGCCTTAACTGCCCAACCAATATAGGGAAGACGTAAGAGTTTTTAAAAGCAAAAACAATGAGGCGGGTTTGTGGAAAGAAATAAGAAAGCATGATGAATGTCCATTTTGAATGTACAACGCCATGAAGAGACCAATAGATGAGTAACTGTTATGCGTGTTCTGTTCAATCCGAGGCAAAAGAAAACATAAACCCTAACAGAAAATGAGGTTGGAATGCTTAGATAGGGGATCGAACCAGCAATTGTGAAAACATTGGAGCCTCGTTGTCACTTCACTTATTCGTCAGAAGATTTGAGTGGTATAGCATGATTCAAACTATTTTAGTAGTAATGTCCTGAACTTTCAAAGAAAACAAAACAGTATAAACCAAAATCCAGTGCGTTTCAACAACAGGAAAAAAGGAACAAACCTGAATAGAAAGAAAAACTCTGGAGTTGAAACGTAAAAAAAAATTATATCGACCGGAAGACCACCTTATCACTTTGGCCTTGATTCAGATAATAATATTGTTTCGGATCTCTCACGAGCCCAAGCTGTTGCAGCCGATTGTCGTTAAATCCTCTAAGAAGATGATAGAAGACGTGAAAATTCCGTTCACCATATTGTTGTCTCACAACTCGCGACTAAAAAAGGTAAAAAAAAACTAGTAGCCTCTCTCCAGTAAGTATATTTGGTTCTTAAATATTTTGTAAATCTTACACTAACAAAAGGTATTATGACGTATTCTAGAATTTCAAGCAGAGGTACTAAGGTTGCTAAATAGTAGACACCAGGTTAAACAAGGAAGGTCCCAATAAAACTATCGCCGAAGCCCACATTCTAGTTTCGGACAAAAAAACTTACTTGATGAGAAGGAATTCTGCGGACGTCATCTATAAGACTTCTATATTATCCTGTCATTACTCCGATTACCTCTATTGTTACCGATTGCTATATTACCTCTATATATAATAGATATCGGTAGGCAAGAGATTTTCATCAACCTTCGTATTTCTTTTTCGACAAAAAGTCTTAGGAAACAGTGGATGAGAGCAGTTTTAAAGCTGTTCCATGCATTCTTTCAAGCTAAGTAAATTTCCAGCAGTGCGGCCACGAATTCCACCACTGCAGGGTTTCTAGTCACAAGGCCAAATGGCATGGCTTAAGATAGCGGAGAGGGTTCAATTTGGAAGAAAAGTGAACTAGAAGCTGGTGATCTGACTGAGCACTGTGATCCAGTACTGTCACCATCGTTGCACCTAACTGCTTCCCCGCGGAAGAAAATCCTCATAAGATCAATACCTATAGTTTGTTCGTCCTTCAAATATATCCATGTGAATGACTGCGCCAACCGTAAGGGAAAGGCACGCCAAGAACTGCTCTCGTTTGTTATAGTTGATGAAGAAATTGGAACCTTTCTCGGGTAAAAGAAGTTTTCGGGTCGTTCTGACCTCGTCACGACTTCAGAGATTTTCGTCCCCAGTTCTAGGATCCATTAGGGGTCTAATTTTTCTAGAAAACCATACTTCTGATCTCTATCTATCACATTCCGTTGCGATTAGACCTTAATGGATCGAAACTCCCTAGCTCCATCTCAAAATACACCGAATATCGTAGCTTTATAAGGGAAAAAGAGCGCGATTTCTCTTGAAGAAACAGTTCTAGGATCCATTAAGGTCTAATTTTTTTCAGAAAACAATACTTCTGATCGCAATTTATAAAAATCCGTTGCGATTAGACCTTAATGGATCGAAACTCGCTAGCTCTATCTCAAAATACACCTAATATCGTAGTTTTATAGAGGAAAAGAGCGAGATTTCTCCAGAAAAAACAGTTCTAGGATCCATTAAGGTCTATTTTTTTCAGAAAACAATACTTCTGATCTCAATTTATCAAAACCCATTGCGATTAGACCCTAACGGAGTAGTAACAGCCGGCTGGAAATAGCGTCGGAACGGAGATGTTCGCGTTTTTGACGCTTTCCGCGACAACTCGTCCGCGACCGGGTAACTCGTACGCGGCTACAGTATCCGGCACGGGCGTTTGGAAATGTGCGTGGCCAAGTGACAGCCGACTGTGAATAGCGAAAACCGCATTCGGAAGCGTTCTATAGCGTCAAAACGGACAACTCGTGAACTTCGAGTGGGCGGTGGTTTTTTGCGTTTTTTCTCGCTTAAAACGCGTTTTTAAGCGATTTACTCGTGCGGATCCCACCTCCCCGGCCATCCCCAGCTCAGGGTCCTTCCTTTTTTTCGCTCATTTTTTTCTCTTTTCCCATTCAAACTGTATTTCTTACCTTCTCCAATAGATAATTCGTGATATTGCCGCCAACAGGATCACCGTTAAAATTAAAATTGATGTGCATATATTTTCCGAAGCGACTCGAGTTATCGTTACGATTTGTCTTTGCGCATCCGAGTGACTCCAGAATGCAATTCGATCGTAATAGAATATTCTTCACCCTAAAAGGAAAACTCGTCACCATCATCTTTTTCGCTGAGTACTTTCATCTTACTACAACTGCAAGACGCAAAACATCTGGGTAATCCGTTTAATGAGTGCTGCTTGTGTTTTTACGTCCCTTGCGCTCCCCATACGTCAGTAATTGTTGGCGTTCATGCTATTTGGGTAAATACGTTCATTACGAGACAATATCGAGTACTCTGACCACCAACACTCCCATTCATCGAAACAGGCGGTGATTGGCACGAATGAGAGATAGCGAGAAGGAGAAGAAGCACATATGGCTCAAGTGGCTCAAATTCTCCACTCACATACTCTAATTAAAATGTAAATTAGCAAATAGATGTGTAAAATATGGCAAAGACGAAACAAGGGGGCTCTGGATGGAAGCGAGAAACATTATAAGGGAAACTATTGGATGGTGGTAACCAAAACGGTTTGGTCTACCAGCACAGATAGGCTTTCGACCCTAGATAAAACAAGAAGTCGGCAAAACAACAATGTTTACTGAACACAAAATAGTTGAATGTTCATCTCCTCGACTTCCACTAGCAGCATAGTCCTTTTCGAATCATCACAACTCTGCCATCAGGTTGACACTCTTATAGTCTCTTACAGTTTTCCCTCGAAAGAAATTCTATTTAACTGCGATGCCAAACAATACGCGAAATGAGGAGCCTTAAGGTTTTCGAGGAAAAAAATTACGTAAGATGATGGTGATATTTCGATGGAAAGGTTTAAAGAAGTGTTCTGAGTTAACACGATAACCCAGGTTGAAAGTTTTATATCTTACATAATCTATTTATCTATCAGTTCGTTCTCGCTGTAGATTTCAATCCCCACCGTCTCGTCAGTTTTTTTTCCAACGACCAGCATCGATTTCTTATTAAATCGTCAATAAGTCATCTAAATATCCAATGCAATTACATGGGACGTGTCCGATCGGGACGGCACGTTTCCGTCATGTAACCCGAACGCCCGGGTATCGCTTTATTTTCCCGCTGAAAGCCCTACCAGATGTTCTGACACGACTGTCCTCAAGCTCTCAACCCCAATCTCAGCGTTTCCCATTTGCTGGAGTTGGAATCGGAGCCGTTATTCCCAAATCAGGAGAGTGAGTATGAATGGCAACGCTGACTTTTTTGTGGGTTATGGGTGTTACTGTCATGTTAAAATCGGTGCTAGTTTACATCAAATGCTGAGGACGGTCACCACTCAAGATCAATGAAAATACACTAAGAAATTTGCGTAATAAAAAATCGAAGTGTTAGATTTCACAATAAAAAGTAGACATTAATGAAACATTGCCTAACCCCATTTCTTTCTGAAGAACAAAGAAATATGTAACTTCTGACCTTTCCAGGCTCTGAGGAAGGCGAAATCCGACGACACGTCAGTTTCTCCGTAACAAAGAATCTCGTGTTTACTCAATAAGAGTATAAAAATTTATGTACCTACTTAAAAAAATAGAAAGTATATTAAGGCAAATACAATAAAAAAAGACCTTCTTAGTTTTACTTACTAATATCTCTGTATCGCTTCCTTAACTACACTCAATAATATGCGTTAGTGCGCTCAATGGCTTTAAGCGCTATTGTAGCAGACATTCCTGGATGTCGTATTGCAATGAGCGGTGGGTAGTCCATTCCCGAAAAGCGTTATCCTAGCTAAGACATTCGACATTTTCGTTCGGAAACCATGTTAAAAAGTAAACGAATGTCAGAAATTGCCATTTTCTGGAAGAAATTAGCCACAAGCCGGCAAACCGTCATTAGTGATGACGGTCTAAGCAGCCCTTGCGCAGCTGCCTAGAGAAAAAACCCAGTAAATCTCATCCATCGAAACAGCAGCCGTTCTGAGGCTCGTGCGACCCGTGAAAATAAAGTAGCTAATTGTAATGGTTCTATAGTACGACTGATGTTTGATTGAGCGCTTTGTGGAATCTCTGCAAACGCGCTCTCAGATCCAACCCCCATAGAGGGAACAGAAGACACTGGCTTGTCTCACATGCAAATGAGATGGCAGATGGACGCAAATCGAAAAAGCCTAAAACTAATGCCGATAGAGTGGAAGAGGATAGACAAGCGAGGAATAGACGAGTTTTGTTCTATTACTTTCCACTAAATCGGTTAATTACGGTGGGGATAGCGCAATGGTTAGAGGCGCCCCTGCAATGCGCATGGTAGCTGTTTCGGCCTCGTGCCCCAGGCTAATCAAGCTCTCGGCTCGATAAATTGTACCAAAGTTTCTTGGAAGGATAAAAACACTGATCTTCTGGATTGGTAAGTCCTCGGAATTCATGTATAGGGCAAATGTGCGTACAGTCAGGGCTACTATGCTCAATGCGCGGCGTATCAGTGACTGACGCCTTGTCCTGTTCACCCAATCAGTACTAACACATACCTTGTACTTAAATCCCCAGTCCTTATAAATCATGAATGGTCGTTCGAGGCCTAAGACTAAGATCTCCATATGTTTCATACTTAGCTAGCTACGCAATAATTTCTTTCCTGGAGTCTCGAAACACTTTGTAGGGATTCCGCAGGTCGCCATTACTTTCGAACTAATGGATATTTTCTTGCCAAAATAGCAGTGATTCCTGGAACTTACTCATCTCCTAAATGATTCTCTAGATGGAAATGTCGAACTCCTCAGTTTAGGAGATCCTACTTGGCGATGGGAGGGGCGGATAGCACAATGGAAGTGATGCCCGTCATCATGAGCATGGTGCTAGTTCGATTCCGCTCAGGGCCAACCACGCCCCTCATCCACCTGGAGTCGGGAAATTGGTACCGGGCTTTTCTGGGGAGAAAATCACTCTCTGCAATCCAAATGGAAACGCCTCAGCCAGGCTGTCCCAGGAATCCAGGGAGAATTGCTCGACCAGCATTCTACTACATTCAAGATGAAATGAAAATCCTCAAACAGCAACTGAATCCATACGTAGTGTTGGAAGACCTTCGTGGATAATGGATATGAGGAAACTAATTGGATGTGAGAAATGCTGGGATCGGCATAGTAGATGTGAAGACGGGTCAAATATAATAATAAAAAATAAGAAAATACTTGGGAATAACCACCCGCTTTATGTTGATATTCGAAACCTATGAACTTTCCCATCCATGATGGGGGCCGACCAGTC
This sequence comes from Angiostrongylus vasorum, assembly GCA_018806985.1. NCBI lineage: Eukaryota > Metazoa > Nematoda > Chromadorea > Rhabditida > Metastrongylidae > Angiostrongylus > Angiostrongylus vasorum. Next base: position 1,344,932 of record JADANN010000438.1, on the reverse strand, counting down.
ATCGGAAAGGACCAACTACAATTGTAAATAGCTAGTTGGAGAGTCGACGAAAAAACTGCAATGGTATCAAGAGTTATAAAAAAATGATTCGAAACTTACGAATATACACCACTGGAGCACTTTTTTTCATTGGTTTGGTAAATGTTATTAAGGCAATACACTGATGGTTTTAATTTAAAAAAAAAGGATAAAGCTCTTGGCGTTGATTAATCCCTGAGGGATGCGTCATGCATTCGACTTCATTGAGCATCGTTTGGAGGTGAATGAATGCATATCTGGCCTTTACAATGACTCGCGGTGGCCTACCGATGTATCGCGCCAGTGCTGCTATCCTCCCAAACAGGTCTGGTACCAATTTGCCGACCCCGGAGGGATGGAAGGCTTGGTGGGCCATGGGCGTGGGGACCAATTCCACGTGTGTGTTGCAGCCTACTGATGATTTTAACGAATATTAATTACGATGCATTGTCACATGCTGATCGATAGTCATATTTTTGCACAGAAAGACTAGTACAATGCAAAAAAGAATAAATAATGAAAACAAGTATGGTAAAAATCTAACTAAGACAAAATAAAAAAATCTGAACGCATTTGCGTGATCGAGAATGAGCTTAGAAATTTCCAGAAGCGAAACTATTTCTTACTAACCGCTCAATGTCTTTCTGTTGCTGTTGATTCGTAATAGCGGCAAGATATCGCATAATGATTTTACTCGTTTCCGTCTTCCCAGCACCAGATTCGCCTGAAAAAATGTAGCCGTCCGATTGTTTCTCTACTTTGTTCCACCGAATGAGGAGGATTCCCTCATTTCTGTACTATTCCAAGTCGACTTCTGCTAATAGTTTCCAAGAAGGATAAAGGATAAAGCTCTCGGCGTTGATCAATCCCTGAGGGATGTGCGATGCATTCGACTTCATTAAGCATCGTTTGGAGGTGATTTAATGAATATCTGGCCTTTACAATGACTCGCGGTGGCTACCGATGTATCGAGCCAGTGCTGCTATCCTCCCAGACAAGTCTGGTACCAATTTGCCGACCCCGGAGGGATGGAAGGCTTGGTGGGCCATGGGCGTGGGGGATCGATTCCGCATTTGTGTTGCAGGGCGTCTCTGACGACTGCGCCACACGCCCCCCTCAAATCTATAGTTGTGATTAATTTCCAAAATTCTCTGGAGAAAGGCTTGAACTGAAGCAGCCCTTGAATGAGGCACAACGCTCTTGACACAGTCGTGAAAATGTGCGTTTATTTCAAATCGGCGATGCTTGGAAGAAAAATCTTTTCCAGCACTTTTAAACATGATATTCTTCAAAGATCTATTCTCGAATTTAATATTCGAAAGCAGATTTTTCATATAATATTCTTGCTTAATAACACCCGTCTAGTCAGAACATCAGAACTGTGAGGGAATAAAGTTACTGTAATTTACCAGGTTTTCCAAAACGTGTACTTGGATACTTGGACAGCCCGTTTTCACTGGCTGTGCGAGCCTCAGCATAACTTCCATTTTTCGGAGTTCTGCTGGCTTAGCCACGGTGTTTCTGTGCCGAGGTCAACCTGGCCAAAGTCTGCACCAGGTCGTCACCACCACGGGCAGTCGTGGCCCTTGTGGATCAGATGGACGTTTGCCACCACGCGACTAGTTTGAAACCAGGTCGGTGGTGGATCCTGGTATTGCATTACTTTTAGCTACGCTTCCTGATGGAAACGCCGAACTTCTTCTCAGCTTGGGAGACCCTGCCGAAGGATGAATCCCCTGCTCTACATCGCAGCCCGACACCTAGGAACGCTTCCCAGCCACGATGAGGCGCTAAACCGTTGGGAGGTCCGAAAACATGTACAACTAATATTATTCTTGGAGAAAAGGACCAGACGTATATGAATGGCTGAGCTCAGCAGCCTAGTGCTGAGGTGAAAAACGAAAAAATAAAGGAAATGAGAGAAAAGATACGGTACCCGATATGACGATGCAGGAATCCCGTCCGTACCTCTTCATCGCGCGATACGCGCTGTCGGCGATCGCGAACACGTGCGGTGGCCGTTCATAGATCTCGCGACCCTGGAAGCTCTCTTTTGATTTTTTCCCTTTGGAATTATATCAGCTACAACGAAATTCGAGCATGAATTAATGCTGAAGAAAGCGAAAGAAATAGATGTGCTGAGAAGGTCCGATAAAAAACAAACCTTATATTTCTCAACTGTATCCCTTTCATATATGGGAAGATTTCGATATGGATTAACGGCTATTAAAACTTCGCCAATATAGGTGTAGATGCGACTTTTCGAAAATCTAAAGAAAGGATTCAAAACGATTGCATAAAAAAATGAGTGGTTGGATATTTAGAAGTGGTGACGTTCCCCCTAACATAGTTTTCACCACGCACATCTTCCCCAAGAAGAATATAGGAATTGATTGGAAAACCAGAAAACTACAAGTAACATATTATGGATGCCCATTTTACCATGAAATAAACCACTCATTTATTGAAAATCCTAATTCAACTATTTCTCTGAAAAACCGGCTTTTTCTTCGTTGTCTATGCTCTTTGAATAACTTCTACTGTAGACACACCGTAACTGGTTCTGAAAACGATGTGGGTGGATTTGGAGAGCGGCGATGCCGATGTTAACTAGCTTCGTGTGAACGAGTTATCCTCTTAAATTCACCATTAACGAAATCGTAAAAGTCTCTAAGTAATGCCTCAAAATCCTTTAATGTGGTCGATTGAGCAGATGAAAATTTTGCATTTGAAGTTACCACAAAGAAACGAAAGACCTAATAAGAAATCTAGGAAAAATTCCCGGTTCCTGCAACTTATAAAGTTACCAGATCCACGATTATAGGAAGGTTATCGATTAGTCGAAAAGTCGACAGATACAAGGATGCTGAGCAATGAGCAAATTTGGGAACCTCAGTATGGTTTCCAACCAATAATTATCCTTGCCAGGGAGCTCACGTGCTATCCAGCAAGCCAATCTTCAACTACTTGTGTTATTTAATGTGTCGAATGTATGTGTACTGTATATATTTCTCATGCAGTTTCACCTTACCTGGGTTCAATGGCGATCTATGCTCCCAGGATGGTTAAGGGGTAATTGCTGACCTGACAGCATCAATAGAATATAAACTATGCCGAGAGAAAGACAAAGCAATGGCCTCGATTAGTGCGATTAGTGTCGTGGATAGTACGTGAGCCTCGGTAAGGGTAATCTGGGGCTCGTAGCCCAGCCGAAATTCCGAGTTTTGAGGCCATATCTCAGCATCGTTGTGGTTGTATTTCGCATCGTATCCTGCCACGAAAAATGAACAGGGAGTGAGTGAAAATTAAAACCTGACAGTTAGGTAACTGTGGACAAAAGTAGGAATAGTGCGACATTCTAGCATTCTAGAAGTAACTTTGTTGAAGCCTACCATAACCATAACTTCTTCTTCGTACACTTTTCTACACTCATTCCTTTTATTTCTTCAGTTATTTCATTCCATTACATTCCATCCCATTTATTTCACTTGCGTACTGCTTCTTCTGACTCTATTCACTCTTTTTTCATCTTTTCATCTTTTTTTAAATGAGATCCTTGAGGGTTTACCAGAAACAACCTAAGTCTACGACCCAACTAGCCAATGCGTCATAAATCCATTAGACTAGCTCATTGCAGTTATGATGATAAAAGGAAAGAGAATTGTCGAAAAACAGGAACCTAATAGAATTTTTTGGTGTTCATTCACTATTCAAACATTTTTTTATTTCCTTACCCACGTAGCGTGTTTGAGAACTGAATAGACTCCTTCAAGCTCCTTCAAGAACCTGTTTCGCTGATATCAACTCGTAAACTGGGCGACAAAACTACAAAACTTCCCGACAAATTTTGGCAACTGCCCTCATGGCAGAGACGGTGACTGCATGAGTTCAGGTACCGATATACCTGATTTCTTGTAGTACTTGTGCAGACGAATATATCGGCGAAACGGGCAGACTTTTATGTATCCGCATAAAAGAACACCTAGATGGCAAACGAAAATCAAAACAAGGCACGCCACTAGGCACGCATAGGATACAAAAACATAGCGGAAAAGATTTTGATGTAAAAGTCACTATCCTCGCACGGGAGAGTAAAACACCAACGCGCAAATTTCTCTAGGCCTTTTGGACAAATTCCAAAAAATCCGAGAATGAATAACAGGGAAGAATGCCCTGAGATAACGCGTGATCTAGCCCCGTATCTCAGAACTGATTTTTGATGTGGGGTGGTGCAGCAAACAACCATATGCGACTCTAAGCGGCTGTTCTTACTTGGTGGAAAACAGGTAAAAATGGTGGAGTTTTTCGAGAAGCCGGTGATCGTGTAATTATTGTTCAGATTTTCATCTTTCTGTTTGCGTTGTTGAAGCGTTTGACCTAGTAAATTATACATTAGTGTACCCTTCTAGGCTCTGAAGAAGGCGATACTGCCGAAACGTCAGCTACCGTTGTGTTATATGTGTTACATTTGTAAGGAAGTAAAGGTGTGCTGAATAACAACCTCGCGATTGCTGTAAAGAAAAGAACAAGAGATTTATAATCCAATGCCGAGGTTAATAGAAAGTCGATCTTGGGAACTGTTAAAGCGCCATAATGTTAACCCTTTATTTTCTGCCTACCATAATTCTTCACAGCAAGGTATGATGCGAATTAAACAACAACGATGCTGAGATATTCGCAAAACTTGGACGGCGGGCCAGATCAAACCACGATTTCCCTTTCGGGGGTCTCGCGCGTTACACACTACGCCACGGCGGCCCTTGCTCTGCGTTTCTCTCACCTAGTTTTCTTCGTAACGCTGCTATCAGCAAAAAATGCCATAGTGTCATGGAGATCAACGATGCACAAATATCTTAAGTAGCAGATATTCACGGACGGATAGCTAGGATACCAAGGCTGATCTATCCCATTTCGACGGTGCTTTGAGTAAAAGTATCGACCTTTCCAAATGGAGAAACCGTTGTATATATTTTAATGCACATCTGCTGTTGTCAAAATAGTGAGGATGTAACAGTCACTTGGGAATTTACTCCAGAATTCTTTAAAGAACATAGCTGTCCATTAGCTGGAAACTTTTTATGGTTCGAATTTTCTTGCCTAACAGTTTACTGCTCAGCAGGAATTTTTCACACATTTCGCTAGTAACTGAGATCACCGTATGATAAGCAGCTAGATCAACAAGTCTAGACGACGTTTAATTAACTGTCTTAGATCCACGAGTGTAGTGCTCTGGTCACAGATGCCCCTGTGACACAGACGTGGGCGTTTTTCGATCCTACTCCCCTGGTTCACTAGGGACAGCCGTGCCTTCGGGCTCTGTAAATGGGTACATCTGTCCGGGAGAATAAAAACAGTGATTTCATTTATCGGTAGGCACATATGCGTTCAATCACCTTTACGATACTACGAATGGAGTCAAATGCATGGCAAATTCCTCAGGGACTGACGCCGAGCGCACTACGATCTCTCCTTGTAGTCATGTAAAGTGAAAGAATTCCATTATGAGTCGATGAATAGTCTTGTATCTAGGGATGAGAGAGTGTGTTTGACGCTAAGATTTCTTGTAACTCCATGTAAGCAATTACCATTAGAACTCCAAGAACTTCTAGACTTGTGATATCGAGGAATGCTCTTAACACTTCGACTAAGATCTGAAGAAACCCAACGTTATGTGCATTCATCAATCCGTAAAACAAACATCGATGAACAGTTCTCCAGGTGCCAAGCTCTAACTGAGGAGCCTAATCAAATCGTGGAGGAATTTATTATTTCTTGCGCTTATAATAAATGAAAAAATTTTAAAATATCTGTACCACGCAGAATTATTACATATAATAATATGTTAACTTTTAATTTACTACCTATTACAATCTCCCCTGAAAGGTTATTATGTGTGATACAACCACAATGATGCTGAGATAATTGCAAAACTCCGGACCGCAGGTGTCTGCTGTGGGGAACGAAAGCGCTATTGTCCTTTCAGCGGAGTAACGCGTTCACCATCACACCATGCGGGTCCTTCGCCTCTTCAGTCTATCAGCCAGTTCTATCGATCAGTGCCATCAGCATCAGCAATCATAGTGATTACGACTACAGTGATTTCAGCCTAACTGAGTTTGCTGCCGATTTGGGTTTCCCAGATCAGTTCCGTTGACGGGTGATTGCTGATAGCACTGATCGATAGAACTAGCCGGGAGACAGGCAAAACGAAGGACCCGAATGGTGTGGTGGTGAACGTGTTAGCCTCCGAAAAGGGTAATAGCTCGTTCGTTCCACACTGCAAACACCTGCGGCCCGGAGTTTCGCAAATATCTTAGCATCATTGTGATTGTACCACACATAATACTCTGCCCGAAAAATCGTAATATGCACTAAATAAAAAGTTAACATTATTGCATGTATTACTCTTAATATTATAGCCCCCTCCGCAATGGATTTCGCACTTCTTCGTTGTTGCGAAATGCTCTTAAGTCGAGCTACAATATGCAGCTGTGCTTCATCCTTTCAGGAAGTTCTTTCCAGGATAGCAGTAACCCGATACTTCCATCCGAAATCCTAGATAACAGCAATCTTATGCCACGGCAAAATGAGATAGACTTCCCATCAGTACTTTCCCGCTATAAAAAAGGGCAGGAGAAAAAATCAGAAGGCATCACACCGATATTGTAACGCTCTATATGCCCGTTGGGTGACTGTTCTGCGCGGTGGAGGTAAATGACGCTCAACAGCACTCGCTCGAGTTACATGATGACTAACGGAACCGCAGGTGATATAGGCGCCCAAGAACTGCTAATCACTACTATCTCGCCAGGAAATGTAAAAATAGTGAGTTTTGTAGCAAAATTGAGACGTTCTTCCTTGAGAAAATTGGACTTTGAGTAACTCTGGTCTGGTGCCCGAGTGGGGCTAGTCTTATCAGTACTCATTTCAGTCAGGAGAATTTTATCAGTATTCACTCGGCTAGCCGACTAGTGAGACTACATATGATGTGAGTGGTGAAGGTGGTTGTCACCACTGCTATTAGTTCTACTACTACATTTTATGACCCGACACCAAATTTTTTACACTGTGCAGATCCAGCATTTACTGCATTCCATTCATTTCCTCGCATTCACTATCGACGAAGGATCGAAGGCAAGTCTGGTAACAATTTAGCGCCGGTCGAACCAGAGCTAAGTGGGTTGGGCTGGCCACGTAGTGGACGGGAATCAGTTCCACTTCACTACCCATCCACTCATTGCTGTCACTACTCCTATAAACTTAACAAGCTAAAAAATGGAGCAGTAACAAGAATGAATGACGTTAACTACGACATCACTTCCTTAATGCGCTGTTTTCTTTACACCGTACATGTTTCTGTAATACTACGTGACATTAACAACAGTTGACTTCGCAATTTCTTAACTTTCATTTACCATATATTCTTTTTTTTTTTCACGGAGGAGTACGATATGAAACACAAGCATAAAGAAGCTATTAACATGAGCAAAATACGGATCCTCAAATGAGCTTCGAACCAACGACTACCCTTACCGGGGAGCTCGCGTGCTATCCACCGCTATTGGTGTGGCTTGGTGTAAATTTCATAAGCAGCTTCAGTCTAACTGGATTCAATGGCGATTTATGCTCTCCAGATAATTCGCGTTGACGAGTGGTTGCTGATAGCATCGACAAAGTAAAAACAACGCTGACAGAAACGTACAGCAGGGACCTTGGCTGGAGTTGTGGATAGCATCTGAGTTCTCCATAAAGGTGATCGAGGGCTCACCTGAGGTTTCGAGTTTTGTTCATATATCAGCTTCCTTTTCCTTGATTTCGCAATGTCATTTCAAATGAATCATAGACAAGTTGTTGACTTCGGGAAACACGACTTTCGGAAGAAGAAAATCGCCCATTGCACTGAATCATTAACTGCTGGAAATAGAAAATTCACGGACAATGCTCGGGAGTTCTTGACCTTCCAAAGCAGGTACAAATGAGCAGCACAAAAAAGAACTGCGAATATTACACGGTTAGCCTTTGTGCCACTGTTCATCATTTTTCAACCACTCCTTCTCAGACAACACTTTTCATCGACAGTGGCAACTTGATGCTTCTTGATGATTTCCTGGACCCAAGAAAATTCTCTAGAGCGAGTATAGCCGGTAACTATCCGGGACAGATTTGTTGATAACGTCTTTCGGTTGGAAAAAGGGAAAAAGTAAAAATCAGTAAACAGCTACGACACAGTAAAGTTAAGACTCTTTTGGTCAATCATGGTAACTACTCCATTTTAAATCTGCAACTTGGAGCTATTCTACTGAATGATTTGTGTAGTTTCCGTTATATTTGCAAAAACATCGAACTTTTTATGGCCACTAAGTGATAATGCAACTGATTTTTAACCTCTAAAACTTAACAGTTCCCTTACCTTGTTTCAGCTATTAGTGCAGCGAATAATTTATGGCAACTTTTTTGCCTTTGTTCGAGTTATTTGTGGAATTCTCGTGGTCTAACTAAGGGCCCCAATCCGGAACTAGGCGAAATCAACATGTTTTCGATGTTTGGGGCTATTCATATCAGACGAACCACAATGGACAGCATTCGGTTCATTTCAGTACGGAAAACCCCCAGTTCCACATTTCCAACCGGGAAATCGGCTAAAAAATAAACCTGTGGAAAAATTGTTGTCGACAAAGTAAGAAACCCGTTCGTACTGGTCTATACTGTATCGGTTGTAATGAGGACGACCCAAGAACACCGTAGCCAGCTATCTCAGGGTTCTTGTGGAAAGAATTTTCCCCATTCCGCAAAATGTCAGTCATGGGAGTTAATGGTTGTGAACACAGATCATCTAACCATTCAAGTAAGTAATACAGTAGAAGAGAACAACGAAAATCTACACGTACATGAATGTCCCATCCTTGTATCCTCAATAATAATTGTACTAAAGAAAGCAAAAATTCCGTTTGACTGGTATTTCGTCACTATATTATTCGCTACTTTTTGAATTCGTAGACCCCTATGGACCATTGGATACAAATACCCAACTGCTTCTTAAACTAGACAACCTTACCCTACTGAGGAATGTGACTCCCAAGATGTAGGCCTCAGTTCGGCATCCAGCAACGTCCCACAGTCACCATGAGGTGGTAAACCACATATGTTTCGTACATTTGAGAAGTTCCGTTGGAAATCTTATAGATAGCAAGTACTCAACAATGTTGATATGGTATGCTGTGGCAGAATAATTCATACTTCTTGAAGGGCGGCTGTGTAAACAAAACGACCGCAACGAGGATCGAACCAAAGTAAGTGCAAACATCCGCCGACATCAACAACGTTGAACAGAAATGAACTTTACAGTATATCTTAAAGAAATTCTCGTTTATTTTCTCTTAAATTAAACATGATTTAGTTCCAGTCATAGTAAAAAAATTCGATTATTATGTGAAAAAATTAACGTTAGGAACTGTATAAAGTGCAATAGCAAAACAAAAAAAAGTACTCCACTAGAAAATATTTGACAAGTTCTTCAAGCAGTCTTCTTGATAGGTTTTCCAACTGTACGCCTTATATAGGATGCGTATGGCATAGTGGTTAGAGGTGCCTTGCGCCACGTATTTGATTGATCCTAGTTCGCTCCCACCCACCATGCAAACCAAGCCTCCCCCACCCTCATTAACTTTCTGCTAGACTTGCCTGTGAACATAAACTCCTCGCAAGTCATCATTATATAGGCCAAATGTTCCCATTTAAACCTATATGTTGCTGTGAATGGAGCCGAAATGCACGACGCATCCCGAAAGAGTTGACCAAAGTCGAGAGTTTTACACCTTTTAACGTTTCTCTAATTAAACAAACTAAGAGAACACGAAGACGTCGAGACGTTGACCAAATAAAGTTGTTTATCAACCTCGCGTTAGCGCTTTGGTGAAAGAATGCATAAATTAGGAAATTTTTTTTATCTGCCTATGAACTTTTTCATTTTCTCCGCCGCTTACCGCCATTCGGAACGAAGTTGATTTCATCAGCTTTGCGAGAGGAGGCTGGGCGTAGTTGATGAGAGAGCGAGGTGGTGTCGAAAGTGGTCAACGCTATTTCGCAAGAAGTCGATGAGTCAACGGTCGTTGAAGAATTTACTGTTTCCAAAGAAAAGGACGAAATTTGAAAATGTCCGTTGTATGTCAACTTTTCGCTGTTTCTTCTCTTTTTTCTGTGCCGTTAATGTTGCCTAACATTGCTTGATGACTGGTGATGATGATGGAGATGATGAGTCAACCGGTTTGAAATGTTAAACGGAAAACATCTGAGAGAAGAACCAATAGCAATTTGCAACGAAATCATCCCTCATGGACCTCAACTGAAAGCTTAAAGAATGATGCTTTCTCGGCGTGAATAATTAGTAAATTCTTTTAGATTCTAAGTTCTTAAGAATTAGTTTCTCACGCAAAAAAAGCTGACCTCTCATAAAACCACAATGATACTAATATAACCACAATGATGCTGAGATATTTGCAAAACTCCAGACCGCAGGTGTCTACGGTGGGGAACGAACGCGCTACTACCCTTGCCGGTGGCTAACGCGTTCACCACCACACCATGCGGGTTCTTCGTTTCGCATGTCTCTCAGCTAGTTCTACAGATCAGTGCCATCAGCAATCACCCGTCAATAGGAATGATCTGGAGAGCACAAATCGGCATTGAACCCAGTTAAGCTGAGGTTATAGTTGAAATTAACAATGTTGACTTTCTGTAATATCTCAGCATCATTGTGGTTGTTTAATACCCTGCCGTGAAAACGTCTAAAATGCACTAAATAAGTAGTCAACATTGATGCTAAGATATTTGCAAAAAAAGACCAGCTGAGAGAAAGGCAAAGCCAGGGCCTCAGTAGTGCTGTGGGTAAGATGTGGGCTGTCGGAAAAGGTAATTGCGGGTTCGAACCTAGCCTGGATCCTGGTTTTGCAGATATCACACCATTATTGTAGTTGTATTTCACAAGATGCCCTACCGTGATGAACTGATAAGCAGTAAGTAAGAAGTTAAATATTGTAACTTACCATAGAAATCTTCTTGAAAAGTCGAAGAAATTTCATAGTTACGAGAAGCTTTTATCATACATCTTTCCATAAAAGACTTTTGAAACACTTCCTTTTACAAGAGAGAGGGAGAGAGAGAGGGAGAGAAAGAAAGAAAGACAGACAGACAGAAAGAGAGAGAGAGAGAAAGGGAGGGATTTGGGTGATTTATTCTTGTTACCGAGCCTTCACATTTCGACCGCATTATGTTAAATTTTTCAAGTCTCAAGTAGATAGGTAATTCTAGAATGTGAAGAACTTGAAGGAATTAAGTTTTCAAGACCATTGTCGATTCATGTCGGGTTTCAAAACGTTTTTCCCTTTTCATTCTCACGACAACTTTACCGTCACCGGAAGTTTGCATAACGTCGTTTGCAATGCAAAATCCTATTACGGTTATAAAAATTGCCACGGTTCGGTGTGGAATAATTCCGGTTATGCAGATTTTGCGCTAATTCCTTCTACTTGTCGGCATAGGTTGTCGACAGATCCATGCAGCTCATCTCCAGCGAAAATTCTTTTTCATAAAATAATCGACATGAGAGGAAGCCTTGTTGCGACTGATATTGAACAGCTCTTAAGTCAGACTTAAAACTGGGGAAAACTTATCAGTACCTTATTCAAGAGAGTTAATAAAACATGTGACCTTGTAGTTAGAGGCGCGCTTCAATACATACCAGATTTTTGGTTCGATCCCGTGTCCAGGACTAACCAAGCTCACAAATTACACCGAACTGGCCAAAGAATTTGTGCTAAATTAGTCCGTGAGAATAAAAACACCGACTTTATACATCGGTAGGTTGACTGCAATTTATTGCACAAACCAATATCCTATTCGGTCACTTCTATGATGATACGATTGGAGTAGAATCCATAGATCACCCTTGAGAGATCGGTCAAGTGTAAACCCCTTAGCTTTTTAACTTATTTTACTTCTATACAGTCATTTTTTGGAATAGTATTGACTATTATGGGCTTTCGATTAACTAGAAACCATTTTTTTCTTGTTAGAAACGAAAAATTATTGCATATGCATTCTGCATAAATTCTTGCATTATCACTCACTGATTAGATAAAGCAAACGGCACATTTTTCCACTTTATTTGTTTCATCTCCAAATATAGGTATTGATTTTTTTCCTATCATATATGAAAACACGAAGTTGATGCGGATGGTAGTAAGAAGTGATGAAAGATGAAAAAGTAACATGAGAAAAATGACATAAAAACGATTTCATTGCAATGAGTACAGTTGGAAGGACAAAGGAATTCGAGGAATTTCGAAAACGATGAAAAAAAAGTTCTATGACATCTTCTTTTTTTCGTACAGTATGCTTCCTACAGAGCTGAAAACAACAACAAAATATCTAGGAGATAGAGATTTTTTGCCCGATAAGACCTGCGCTGTATCCACTTACTGAACGCTCGCAGTAAAGAGAGCCCATTAGTAAAATCATCACAGGTAAGTGTGAATAATGAATATTGATCCGTCAGAACGACAATTCCCACATCATATCGCTGTCGATCGATGGATCGGTAAACTACTTGCAAGAATCGAATCGCTGCTGCCTTGGAAGAATCCTATCCGCACCCATTCATTGATGACGACCGTCTATGCTGAAAGCCCGGGATCGCCGGAGTATATTGAGAATTCTGGATTTCACGAATATCACGGTCAACCAGTATCATGTGATTTGGACGAGACGACGACAGATCGTCAAGCTGAAGCTGAACCTACGTACGAGTTTGAGCACAGCTCAGTGGACAACTGCTGAGACAACGAAGCGAGTGGAAGAAGTGCTGAGGCTCAAACAAATGATTGGGAAGGAGGACGGGAGAACAACCATATAAATTAATAAGACTATTTTCAAACTGGGATAAATCATAGGGAATTAATAGTCACTCGATTCGTGATCATTTTGCTGACATTTCCATTCGTACTCATCTTCATGTGACATTCATCTCAAACCAAAGTAAAAGTGAGTCAGAGGGAAGAAAAGAATAAGGAGAATCATGACGAAGAAGTATCTAGGCTTACAAAGGGGCTATTCAAAGGCCTTGCCATTTCCTTTACAAACAAACCACAACAACAATCTTACCACAAAATATTCCTTCACTTTTTCTTCCTCCTCGGTTAAAACACACATTAAAACAAGGAAAAAAAGTGCAATAACTATAAGAAGCGAATTAGTAATAAGACCATGAAAGGACCATACCTCAATTTCAAATTGTCAACAATACTTGGCAAGCCGATTTCCGTAAGCAGCACGAGGTCTTCGACCCCGAATTCCTTGGGGTCATGCTCGGCTACAGCCATTAGCCTCTGGCAAATCAATCGATATCATTCAACAGCAATCGATAAATCGTCGCATAACAACAACACCACAGTAAGTCGTGAAGTTGAAAATTCGAAAAAAGAAAACAGCGACGGACCCGTTCAAAAGTGGTACAAACACATACGACATGATGGTCTCTTATCTGACGAAAGAAGTGTTGAAAGAAAGTATAGTGAAGAAAAGCAAAACGAAATAATAAAAAGGGATGACAAAAAAATTACTTAATTAGGAACGACTTGGTGTTAACTAAACGAAGTAAGTGAGTACTTGAAAAAGGCGAGAAAGGAAAAAATTGCAGAGAAAAGAATCCAAGTGAGGAGCCGAACGCAAAGGAGGAAGGAGAGAAAGAAGGAGAGAAAAAAATGAAAGAATAAAATAGAACACGAGATAAGGCGAAAAATCAATTATCGATTACTACGGGTAAAAGTGGTCGTCATCCGACCGCCTACTATGCAAATGGGAAACTCTTTAAACGAGATCGTAGTTAATACACATTCCTGAATAATTTATAATATTATGTTCGCATTCTGTTTCGTTCTGCTATGAAAAAATAGTACTCAGTGAATAAAAGTCATACATTGTGATTTAGACTGATACCTCAACTTAACTGAGTCCAATGGTGATTCGTGCTAATCAGATCATTCCCGTTGGCGGGTGAGCGTTGATGGCACCGTTAGGGTAACAAACTGGCTGGGTGAAAGCCAAAGCAGGGGCCACAGTGGTGCATTGGGCAACACGTGAGCCCTTGGAAAGGGTAAACGCGGGTTCGAATCTGGCGTGCAGTGGGGGGGGGGTTTCAGATAACACAGCCTCATTGTGGTTGAATTTCACATAATACCATGCTCTGAATAAACAGTAGGTAGTAGATAAAAAGTTCTACATTGAAATTTAGGGATAATTAGAAACGACAGCCTCTTGATATTCCAACCGCATATATACAACACGAGAGAATTTTTTTGCAACGATTTTCCAAATGACAAATACAACCAATCGGCGACAAATAGCACAGCAACGAATGGAATAGTTTCCTAATAGGGGTTCTAAAGATGATCCATAAAGAAATCCAAAACGTTTGACGTTGTTAAATAATTCCCAGGATCGACTTTCTATTAACCTCGGTGTTGGACTATAAACATCGTTTTCTGAGTCTGAAGGTTGTTGAAAAAAGAAAACGACATAGTTATTAAATAACTTGAAATTATCTCCAGATAAAATGATACCACTCGAAGTATTTCATAAATTTTTCTCAAGTGAGAAAAAGTGGAACGTCGAGAAAATAGGAAGGTCGTATTGAGGCTCAACGTAATGGTTGCAGATCAAAGTAATGAAAGTGAAATTAACTAAGCACTGATGTAATAGTACTGCAACAAAGCTGACTAACATAGTCATAGTAAGAATGTAGCATAGTGGTTACAGATAACTTGCGATTTACACATGGGTCATTGGTTCGATCCCTACGCTATGCAAGCACCTCATCTCTGCTGAGTCTAATCTAGCGCCGAGCTAGTCTGTGAAGACAAAAATACTGATTCGATCCCTTTGCAGACCACCGCCCCCGAGGTCACAAAGAGCATTTAATAACCTCTACGGTGCTACTAAATGGAGTTCAATGCATGGCTCATCCACTCAGCAGGAGAGAGCTTGATCAGAACATAATGCATCTCAAATCAATGAGAAAGAAAAAAATAAGAAAAGCGGCCGAATAAATGTAATATGACATAAAAAAGGTGATCAACGCAAACGGCAAAAAATGACGAGGTAGTGATTTTTTCGTCCTATTTCAAATTTCAAGTGACAAAACACTTTTGGAAAAAAAGAAGGATAAGAAACATGACTGGATACCGAAGCTTTTGTCGGTCGGTCGTTGATCGGTTTAGCAACCAACATTGGCAGCAGTCGAGGAGGGAGGTGGGGGCGTGCGTCTTAGACGACGGCGGGTGATTCAGGATGGGGCGGAGTCACAACAATGTGGGAGACGAGGCGACGAGCGAATGAAAATAATGAAAGAAATGACGGAAGGAAAATGAGACGAAATGGATGAGAGTAGCTCGTTTTATCACCTTTAGAGCGTATTTAAGAAGTCAGATGCAAATGCTTCGTGGATCTCGATATGACACCCGGATTCATGACCATGAATGGAAAATGAGTTGGTGCTAGAGCTAGAGAAGCCATCCAATTATCTAAAGTAAGTGTTACAAGCGTTGTTTCATTTGGAATGAAAACTCTTAATTTATGTCCACAAATAATATAATGATTATAGCGGTGGGGGGAAAATCGCAGTGGGTAGTCATGCCGTCGATCAGGAAGCAGTGCACTGGTTCGACCCCTTCTTAGTGCTCTCCGACGTCAGCAACAGCCGAAACAACACGCAAAATCTTCAAAGGCCTTTCTGAAGAATGAATGCGAACAGAACGAATCGGATCCAAGAAGTGCTCGGATCCACACAGTGGATGTGACGACGGATCATGTAAAGTAAAAAAAGAATCAAAAGGTCAAGAAGGAAAGTAATCAGTTAAAGACACAATTAACCAATGAATACAGAACCACTACTTCACTATTGCTTTTTATGAAATTATTTGGTAATGAAGAGGATGAAAATAAAAGCAAGAAACAGAGTTTTATAGTCCTTCTTTTGCAAGATGACTGCAAGAAAAAAATTTGAGATCATAAGAAAATACTGGAATAAAGCTAAAAAGGATAAAGCCGTCGGCGTTGATCAATCCCTGAGGGATGTGTCATGCACTCGACTTCATTAAGTATCGTTTGGAGGTGATTAAATGCATATCTGGCCTTTACAATGACTCGCAGTGGCCTACTGATGTATCGAGCCAGTGCTGCTATCCCTCCAGACAAGTCTGGTACCAGTTTGCCGACTCTGGAGTGATAGATGGCTTGGTGGGCCATGGGTGCGAGGGATCGATTCCACGTGCGTGTTAGAGAAGGCCTCCGACCACTGCGTCACACACGCCCTTTATTAAAACTAGAATATCGAGCATAAAATCACTACATTAGAAATTGGTGAAAAACTCGACTAAGTAAAAGGATCTAATTAAAAGTTAACGAGTAATAAATAAAAAAAATAATCAATAAGTGAACCCAAAAGTACTGAATAAAAATCGAGAAAGAGGGAGAGATGGAGAAAGAAGGAGAGAGGGAGGACGAGAAACTGAAAAACATACGGAGAGATGGATAGGAAGATAGACACATAGGGGATAGGGATAAGAACAGAATGTGGAAAAAAACTAGGGAAGTTTCCATTGAGCAATTTTATCAAAAGATCAACTCATTTACAAAATCAAGCAAACCCAAGAGAAATGAAAGAAATGGTGATAAACTGAAGAAAATTAAAAATAAGAATTGAAAGTGAGCATACAAACCTTTCTGAATTGAACCGTTTACTTAAGAGAGCAACACTGAGAATTATAGGGAAAAAATGAAAAAGAAAGGGTGAGCTGGCAAGAAAAGCATACAAAGACGTCTACAGAAAAGAAAAGAAAAGAAAAGAAGGATAGGATAGAAAGAGAAGCACAGAGGTCGAAAACGTATAGAAAACTATGGTCAGTAAGTAGGAAACGGATTATGTGAAAATCATGCTTGACTTTTCGAAAACAGTATCAATAAGAAAAAAAATTCCAGATGATTATTAGGAAGTTGAATCCCACATCCAGAACGAAAAAGAAAAGGTTTAAATAAAGGCAGAAGAAGCTTGATATGAAATAATGAGCTGTTGGCAATCTTTCACACCTGCTACAAATATGAAGTAAGCGACAAAAATCAATAATTTAACCTAAAAATCGATATTACGTTAGCGAGGAAACTGATGAAACAAGAGAGATTTGACAAAAAAATTCAAAAAGAATTCGTGGAATAAAGATGGGAGAGAAATTATTCGAAGCGTATGAAAAACGCTGAAAATCTGAAGCTGATCAATAAATCTCAGCAGGAAATCTATGAAAAAAAATGAAGCCACACTTCAAGTCGCGAAACACAAGGTCCTTTATCGACCTCGCCCAGTGCCAGAAAAGTCTCCCATACTTCCAAGGTCGGTAAATTGATGCCACACTTTTCTGGGAAGCTCCTACCAATCCCGCAAGGTCGACGACTGCCCACTGTGAAGACCTTGGAACGCCCTAGCACCGTTATGACAGCTTTTAAAGAATAGTCGACTCAACCAGCACTTAACGACATTCATGAAGAAGACAAAATCTTCAAACAATAGCCGAAGTCACACGGAAATCCGAAAATCACCGTGAGTGACGGATGGGAGGAAACGAGTCAAATTAAAGATGTTCTGGGCGCCTGTACAAAATGACATGTGATGCTGGGTCATATAAAATAGAAGCTTTCTAGTGGTAAATTCTTTAATATAGAGTCATGATATGGGCTATATTTTGCCTCTTTATTAACGAATATTGATCTCGCCACCCATAAGATCACTCCTGCATGAAAAATCACCTAGAAATCACCATCGTAGACATTTGAGATAAAATTTTTGTTAAAAATAAGGGAACTGTTTATAAACAAAAGTGGGAAAAATCTTGGCTGCAAAACTCTGCAGACTGGTTGCGATATTTTTCAGCCGTAGAATCCGCTTAGGGCATAAAACTGACTTGAATGTTTATCTTTGTGAACTTCTCGTATCATATTAATAGCTTAAACATCCACAGTTGTTGACATTTCCGGCAATGATTCAACGATATACGCAGATTAACAATAAGCTAACATGACCTCTAGAATCTGAAGAAATCAGATGGAAGATTCCGGCACAAACATGCTGAATGACAAGAGCAACTGCGCTCTGAGCTTCTGAAATGTTGTCGTCACTTGTAGCAGTCCAAAAGTTTGACTGTCCATTACTGTTGACGAACCCTACTTTCCCTTTTGACCACGCGAGATTCACTATATTTCTGGAAAAATCTAACTAGCAAGGCCGTAAACCAGTATGGTTCCTATGGTGATGATGACCTGGAATCACTAGGTAAGAGCAAATTCTAGAAAAAAAGCATGCTAACACATCAGTAAAAAGAGAATACATCATATCTTCATGTGAAAGCTCGCGGACCCTACAACCTTCTATGGATTTGAAAAAAGAGGGTTCCAGGACCTCCACAACATTTGAGGAAAAAGCTGTTTATGCGTGCAAATATTACTCGCATAGAGTTGTCAATTTTCGTCAGTCGTCAATTCTTCCACTAGTGGACGAGTTTCCTCTCTGACTTAAAGGGTGAGGATTAGGGCAAAGGCCAATATCAGAAATTAAATTCGGGTCGAACTCCACTTTCTCAATAATTAACATAATGCTTCTCCAAGTTCACTACTATGAAGTTCCTTTACAGCTTTAAAAAAGGATATTGAAAAAATAAAAAAAGTAACAAAAAGGAAAAATTGTAAGAGCGGAATAATCAGGTATTTTTTATAAGAAGTGGGTAACGTGAGGATGTTAGTAAAAATCACCTACCAGAAGTAGCGAAATGATGTTGATAGAAAAATCATAATTAGCGTAAAGCCTCAACTAAACAGGTCAGCATCGAGTCAGGTAAAGTCATTCCTGTCAACAAAAATACGAACTAATCGGCAAGCAATAAAAGATCGACTCCATAGCAATAAAGGTGTTTCTGGAGAGATTTGACAGTTGGCCACAGTTTCACACAGCAAAAAAGTACTACTTAGCCCTCATCCGAAGTCAATTGATCAATGAACGGGAGCACAACGATGATAATGGTAACGCATTCAAATGCAAATTGCCAGTCCATCTTGTTTTTGTTGACAAGATATCGGCGTTCTATCACGACCAGAGCGTCACCGATTGGATTTTTCTTCTGAAAAACTTTGTAACAGCCGTAGGAAACAGAAATGTTGTCGCTTCCTCGATTGTAACAATCGACATGGGCCCGGTAGGTCTTATTGTAAAACTTAAATAAAAAGTGCTACATAACTGAAATCCGATTTTTAATTGTAGACAGAAGACTGCTATACAAAAACGGAATACTATAACTTCGAATAACCAAAAAATATTCAGCAGATCACATTGGAAAAAAAACGAAATATTCTGTTGGAACTAACGATCCTTCAGCACACCAAAGACACCACGTGGTGACCCGAAGCACAATAGTCCGACTTCATTTGCTTTGAAACCCCCAGACTTCTCTAAAAAGAGACACGTGCAGATGTATGAACGGTTAATATTAATAAATACCACCCTGGAAAACTGTAGATAGCAAAACTAAGCTTATAAGCCTCCGTTTAGCTTTTGGTTCTGGATCGTCATGGGTTACAGAAGAAGAATCTAAAAAATGAGGCACTTCCTAGGACTGGATATTCTGCCTAAGATGACCACCCAATTTTTTCGATTCATCACGAATTCCTTGCTCAGAATAAGAAAAACTGTTGACGTTAGCTGATTGGACGGAATTGAACGTATCAAAATCGTTACCACTTTCCATAGGCCTTGACCATGAACTAAGTTATTCGAGATTGATTTCTAATGTTTGAGATGGCATATTCATAAAGAAAAAAAGCCTTGCCTCATCGAAAATGCTTTTCATTACAATTGTTAAGTTGTTAGTAGCTGTAAGTCACTATGAGATTTCAGTTAGAGACAAAGTGATCCTTGTGTCTTAAAAAATGACTATTTTACGTTCAGAATCATAGGCGTACCCTTGAACGCTTAATCGGAAATACAAGGGTTTTAGTCAGAACTTTCTATGACCTTTTCTTATATTTTCATTGTCTCTAAGAACAATCCCTTATGAAGAATTCACGCTAAAACTGATAAGTAAACCTTTCATTCTTTCTTTAAGCAATAATTACTCTTCTGTTTACACAGAGTCCCGTAAAAGCTTTTCGCTCACTTTTTTTCAATGACACCTTTCTCAATTGGCTTAACTCATTTCGACGAAAACGAAAGTGCCATCTACTGCACAAAGATTTGTATAGAAATCTGACCGGCTAGTGGACGAACCACGGCCCTGCCTTTGACAATGTCCCGAATTCGGATCGATTACACACGGAATTCGAATCAATTAGACCGTTTGTTTAGCGGATGTCCTTGAATCCCGTGTCAGTTCAGACCACTTGGCCGTTACGGCTTGTTCAACGACATTTTTAATTATCGCGTTTTTGAATGAGAACAAAGGTTTCGATGCAATTTTGATCAATCCCTGAGCAACTCGGCATTAATTCGACTTCATTCGTAGTACCGTAGAGGTGATTGAATGCATATTTGGGCTGTAGAGAAACCTAACAAAAATTACCTGTGTTATCATCACCCCAGTTAAAGCCCGATAATAATTTGCAGGTTCTGCAAGGAATATTTCCGTCAGGTGGAGGGATGGAACCAAAGACCATGTGTGTTTTGAACGATGCCTCTAACCTCTGCGCTGTACTCACCATTTAATCACTCTTGACAAATTATTCAAATAACTGTTGTTTCAGTTGTATTAATTGCTCCAGTACAAGCATGCTCGTACTTCTGATGGCGTGTTGGGCAAAAACATATGAGAATGCATTTGTAGAATAATGAGCCTCTCGCTGTCAGGTTTTCTGCTCAGTTTACTAAAAATCTTTGAAGGTCTATGACAAGTAAATCTTGTTATCCGACGATTCAACTACCACTTTACTATCGATTTTGCGTGATGGTGGTCCATGAAAGTTCGACAGTATGGCGTTTCCCCTTCATGCTGTGATATTTCCATACTCGTTTGAATGAAACCAGTCATATGTAATACTTTTTGAAAGCCGCCTTTATCGTGATAGCTTCATTACTAAACCAAACTAGTAACCATTAACTTCATTTAAACAACCATACAGTGAGAATAGGGGAGGCGCCGCTAAGCGTTTGGTGACGTCATCGAGTCGAAAGCAAAGGCGCTACTACCCTTTCCCTAACGTCCTCCTCCAATCCACGTGAGAGCGCCTTAGCGCGGCTATCTCCAAAATTGCAAAGAGAACTGACTCGACCAGTATTCTACGACATCCATGAAGAAGACGAGATCCTTAAAGGGCAGCCAAAACAACGCACGAAATGTTCGGAAACTATTGTAAACGATAAATGCGAGGAAACGATTAGAGTGCAAGGAATGCTGGAATCTGCACAGTGGATGTGATGACGGGTCATGCAAAGTTTAAAATGTAAGAGAAATAGCTACAATGCCCTATAAAGCTTAGCATCAGCTTCCAATATGTTGTTCATTGAGATTCTCACCAATTTCTGGCTTATATCCAAATGGGCGGCCGATTTCAGTTGCTGGAGATAGATCGCAATACATACATGATCACAATATTATTTTTTATTTACTGCCTACTACAATTCTTCATGGCAGGATATTGTCTGAAATACAGCCAAAATGATGTTGAAACATTTTCAACATTCCGAAACGCAGGGTTCTGCGGTGGGGATCAAACATGCCATTGCCTTTTCCGGGGATAACGTGTTCACCACAGCACCATGCAGGCCTGTCGTTTCGCCTTTCCTTCAGCTAGTTTTCTATCTGCCTATTTTTGTTTCACATAATAAACTGCCGTAAAATATTGTAGTGGGTACTAAATAGGATGTTAGCATTGTGATTTCGACTACAGTTTAAGCTTAGCTGGGTCCAATGCCTACTTGTGCTCCCAGATCAATCCCATTGACGGGAATTGCTGATAGCATCGGTAGATAGAAAACTAGCTAAGAGAAAGATGAAACGAAGGACGGGCATGGTGTGGTGGTGAACACGTTAGGCCCCATAATAGCGGGTTCGATCCCTACCGCGGATATTTGCGGTCCGCAGTCTTACAAATATCTCAGCATCACTGTGGTAAATACATGATCGCTGGCTCCACTCCACGCGGCACCCAACAATGCTTTCCATCTCTTCAAGTTCTGCAATTTGGCACTAGTCTTGCCGGGTGAGAAAAAAAACATTATCATGATGTGTCGGTAAGCACACAAAAGTTATTGAGTAAGGCGAAAGCATTTAATCATTCACTCTACGATTTTCAGTATTGTTTGTCGATGAGTTCTGGAGAATCCCTAATAGACTGATCAGTGCAAAACACCTTATCCCTTTCACCTTATTATCCTAATGGATTGTGTACGATATGAAAACTTCTTGTGGAAAACAAATAACAGCTTATTAAGAGAGAGATGAGATTCGATTATGACTCAAGTCGGTATTGTGGATGATCATCTTGTTGTTTATCTGATAATCATCGACACAGCAAGAAGACACCGTAACGGCCTTTTATTCATGTTTTAATGTGAATTTCACGTCTCCCCCATTAACCTCAACAAGGTCTGCACTAGTTCTTACAAATTATTGCCCTGAGATGTCGACATCTCCATTAGGGGGACATAAACCCACGTTACGAATCCCATAAGTGAACAGCAGCGTTCTGAACAGGATTTCGCGAATGGGACCATTAAAACTTGATTGGTGATAGATTTCTGTCGGAAACATGAAATCGTCATCGAAAAACAACATGCCACGCGATTGCTTGAAGAATCAAGGGAAATCTTTGGCAGAATATTTTGTTTGTAACTGAAGGATACAATACCTCACTCCTCACTACGTTACTTTGTTACGAAGTAAAAATGAGTAGAAAGTGTGAGATTATTGGTTGGTGTAGAACCATCCACCAACTAGCAACACAGTGGCGATCTTGACCACGTTTAAAAAGTTGTGAAGCGGTAAATTTTCGAGAGATTTGAAGAACAGATAGTGTGAATATCTTCCCAACTACAAAAATACGGTGTAATGACCTGTGAATGACTTTCTGAATGGGTTTGGGGAATCGTTGAAGAAATCTGGCTGAGAACAAATGAGGGATTGTTCGATGTTGGCAACGACTAGACTAACAAAAGGGGAAGAAAGATGGAATAAATATCCTTTGAATAATTTTCTAAGTGGGTTTACATGTGGTTGGAGAAACCAAAAAAAAAGACCATCTTCATAAAGAAGAAAAATGAAAAGCAGACCATAAAAAAGAGCGTCACTTGAAGCAGCAAACTATCCATCAAACAACTCATCGACCAAAAAAGTTAAATCCATAAAAAAATTCTTTGCCAAAAAAGATCGGAAGGATTTGAAAGTTTCTAAACTTAGCTAAGGAATACACGCTAAGCAGCTCCAAACGTACAGCAAATACGCTCCACATCTACTCTAAGAAAGACCAACCAAGCTACCAGTGAGTCTCCAAGAAACAGCCCCTAATGAGCTACAAGTGCTTACCTTTTTACCATGCAGAAAGAAATTAAAGGCTTCTATGGTAAAATTCTGAAGGTCATCATCGCTTTTTGAGCAACCAGAAACCTACTGCCTGACTTTGTGAGCTCGAGTTAATCAACAGGATTTACAGGTGATACAGGTGAGCAAGTTATATTGGCCACACCCACTACGATGAGTTCCATTATATTCGTCAACATTGCAATTCCCGTGAAGCTAACTACTATGTTTAACTAAGCTGCTAGTAAGAGAACTCGTTCACAAATTATTTAGAAAACGAAGGACGTACAAAGCAGCGTCGATAGGAAAATACTGTTTGGAAAAACTAGAAATTCTAGCTCGCTGCCAGAAGTATGGTACGAACACAGCAACGACAGCTGCTGTGACTACCAGCTGTCCGAACGTGAAATAAATTTGGCCACGCCTACTACGACAAAACATATTCAAAATGGGCGGAGATTGCGCGCGTTGGCGCGAAAATCTGATTTAGTTCGGCCGACCCTCGGTCGAGCTGCTGACGTAGACGTTTCCGACGGATCACAAACGTGATTTGATTTGATTGCCGAGTGATGAGCACATTAATTGTAGTGATCCATAGCGATATAGGTGCCATGAAGATCATCAACAACGTCTTTAGATGTCCAAACGAGCCCCTTTGAACATGAAACGCAAAAAAAAACTCACTGGGCATCACTACTGCGCAACAGCCAACTGGATTCAGGAGCTCGATGGAATCAGTCGTCGGTGAGAATTGGTGGAGGGAGGGGGTGTTGATGATGATAGGAAACACTAATCTCATGAAAAGCTGACTCTTCGAGGCAGGGTTGCACACATTCGTGATGGCTCTGAAACACGAAACCCTGATGTTTTTTACACGAAACCCTGATGTTTTTTCAATAAGAAATTGATAAAAAAAATTGATAGAAAAGCAAATCAAAGGCCTCAGTGGTGCAGTGGATAACACGTGAGTAGCGGAGAATGCCAAGGCCATCACAGGCTCGAATCTGGATTACGCTCGAAAGTTTTCAAATGTCTCAGCAACATTGTAATTATTGTAACAATTTTTTTAATAGACTTTTTTGTGGAGGTGGTTTGCTGGTACGACTCATATGCTTGACGAGTCTCATCGATTTTCAGATTTGTTTCATACTCAACATTTAGTTAATCTGCATCCTCTCCTGTATTTTTTTTAATATTCCTGACATTAATTTTGGCTTCCCAGGTGGTTGCTGTCAATCGCCAAAGAACGTCCCCAACCTCATTTATCTTCGCAGCCTTCAGTTCTTTTGCTGATTTTTTGTAAGGTTGCGTAGTCAATAAAAATATCCTGGTCAGCCAAGTGCTAAAAAGATACAACGACTAACAACAACTCGACCGACACCGTATTATTTTGATTTAATATGACAACATGTGCTACAAGGTAAACTTCTTGCACCTGCTCTTCAAAGTCAATGGATTCAGCAGCCGCTTCGTCTCTACTACTTTGCGTACGCATACACTTTCGGTATCATTGTGAATGTACTTATGCCGTGGATGTATTTATGCAGATTGCCTTGTGAACGCCAATCCGAACAAGATCCTGCAGTCGAGCAACTGCGGAGTGCATCGGAGGTGACTCTGAGTCATCTCGAACAAATAGACGCTGTACTCTGCGAGCCATCGTTGAGTAACTCTAGTCGACAAAGTAGAAACCGGCGAGCTACTTGTTCCTAATCTCCCACCAAAAACAATTAGACTAAAGGGCCTCTTAAGAAGGTTGTAATAATCTTCGTGTCTAGCGAATATATTGACTTCATCAGGTGGCTCTGGCATGCGACAGCGATTAATGAAAACTTTGAAGAACCCCAAATGAGAGCTCTTTGATTACCAGAACTGCAGGTGATACAGGTGATATAACAAACCCGTATAAATTTCCCGTTCTTTTACACCAAAATTTGAAGGCCTGGAATAAACATGGCGGAAACGTGAAACAAAATTTCACCAACATAATTTACTGGAACAAACCCCCAACCCAGTGTTTACAGATAGTTCATTAACAATGTTAATATTTTTATTCGCTGCCTACTATGATTTTTCGCAGCAGGAAATGATGTGAGATACAACCACAACGATGCTAAGATAATCGCAAAGCTTGCACCGCCAGCCAGATCGAACCACGATTACCCTTTCCGGTGGGACGCGTATTACACACTGCAGCACAGAAGCCTTTGTGCTTTGCGCTTCTCCCAGCTAATTTTCTACCCAGACCTGCCATCAGCAATCAACCGTCATCGGGATTGATCTGGAGAGCACAAATTTAGCATTGAACCCAGTTAAACTGAGGCTGTAGTCGAAATCACAATGTTAACATTTTCATATCATACCCTGCCGTAAAAAAATTATGGTAGGCAGCAAATAAAAGGTTAGCATTGGGAATTCCAACAATAGCCTCAGCTTAACTGGGTTCAATGCTGACTTTGTGCTCTCCAGATCATTCCTATTGACGGGTAATTGCTGATGGCACTGATCGATAGAGCTAGCTGAGAGACAGGCTAAGCGAAGGACCCGCATGGTGTGGTGGTGAACGCGTTAGCACCCGGAAAGGGTAGTACCGCATTCGTTTCCCGCAGCAGGCACCTGCGGCTAGCTTTGCAAATACCTCAGCACCATTGTGGTGGTTAACCTTTCATTTGCTGCCTACTACAATTTTTTCACGGTAAGGTACTAACCAACAATTTACCACAAAGAGTTGATTGGTACCTTGAATACTCACAATGAGCAAGAAACTAACTAATAAAAAATCTACGCCTGCTTTTTAAATCTGACTTATTAGAGCATGAAGAGCGCACTATTAGATTTCATACGATGGCCGTGCGGAGTGGTACTGATGCCACTCAGAACCAATAAAGTTTCGCACATTTGGTGTCGGAAAATTGGAATGCGATTTGTCTAGGATTCCCTCTACTCCACAAAGCCGGCAATTACCTGTAGTGCAAATCCGGGAACGCTCTAGTAGAGTTATTCCAGGATTCCAAGGAGAGCCAGGTCGACCAGCGTTCCACGACATTAACAAAGAAGACCAAATCCTCAAGCAGCAGATTAATCCACGCACAATCGAAAAAAAATTTTTCGTGGATGACGAATGCGAGGCAACAGCATATGGAAAAAAAAGTGCTAGGAATTGCAGAGTATGTGAAAGTACACCATTTAAGCGAAAAAATAGATGAAACGTAACTTAGTTAATTGTTTGCTTCGTTATGCGCAACGCGAGGATTAAGCCATCAACAATTAAGTAATCATTTTTGGTGGACTGGTCCACAAATTCTTAACCAACCCGTGGAAGTATGGAAGTGTAAACACAACAGTTTCTCCCTCAATGAAGAGGCATCGCAAGTGAGCACAGAATTCCATTCCAATGATGGCATTAAGTCAGATGATACGCAATTCTCTCAACAAACGCAAATCCTTCTGATAAAGTTGGTTGCGCCAAACAAGGATTATGACAAAGGACTCTCAGTTCTTTGGAAAAGTATTCACTGCCGAATATCAAAAGAATTATAGCACTAATTCTTCGCTACATTAACACTTCCGTGTATCGAGTAAACCGCCGAGCAAAGAAGCCAATCAAACTTTCACCTTTACTGCAAAGCGTAATATTAAACAGTGACTTCAATATAATCGGTCCAGAGATTACCCTGGCTGGGAAAATATTGGTTAGGCAACATCAACTATCATTAATAACACCATCTATATTGCAGTCCATGAAGCATCTACATATTAGAACAGATACAGAAGGTCTACTTCGATGCTTTGAACGCTTTGGACGTAGTGACTT